>JAPEBW010000328.1:0-61320 GCA_027405785.1 Ophiocordyceps robertsii
AGAGGCAAGTGGAGGAGGCGGCGGCGCGTGCGAGCAGAGCAAGATTACAGGGCGGATAAACGAGACCGGGGGTGGGTGGTGTGTGCGTGCCTGTGTGCGCGCGTGTGTGGCGGCGAAGAAATATAGAGAGAGAGATATATATAGAGAGAGAGGGAGAGAGGGCGCGAGAGAGAGAGAGAGAGGGTGTGTGGGAAGAGACGATTTTTTCTCGTCAACAAACACCAAGGCCAAACGCGGTTCAGAGAGGCACGCCTGCGAAGCCGCCTCACGCCCCGGGCCAGGCCTCTGCTCTCCGCCTCTGTCGAGCTCCCGCCGCGTCGACGGCCCGTTTGCAACCAACCAACAGCTCTATCAAGGTGGGTGGCAGACACGTACATGACAGCCATGGGAGACGGGATGGGCTGCACCAAGCGGCCCCCAAGGAGAAACACGGCCGCGCACGAAATAAAACAAAATAAATAAAAGACTGAGTGCCAGCCCGACGTACCGAATTGCCTCCCACGAAACCTCATGGCCCTGCTGTCGGAGCGTCTCCTCGACCGAGTTCTTGATGCGCGGCGTGAGCCCGCCCGTCTGGTACGCCGCCTCGTACAGGACGAGCGCGAGATCGCCGAGGAAGGGCGCGTCGTGCCAGATGCCCGGGTTGCCCTTGGGAGCCATCGTTGCTGTATGGATTCTTGTTTGGTTTCGCTGTGCGTGTTTGGGAGAAGATTGACCCGTGGAAGCTTGGACGTTGCAAAGAGCCTTGTTCGAGAAGAAGGAGAAGAAGCACGCGGCTGGGAAAAAGGCTGCTGCTTGTGGTTTGCAGCTGGCACACGAGGCTTTCAGCCTGAGGACGAAACCAACTTCCCCGAGAAGCCGCTTGATAGCTACAAATCTGAACAGGCACCCGACACCAGTGACCACCTTCCCAACGATAAGACTTCAAGCCTCGGACAACGACCCAGTGCCAGACTCGGCCCATGACAGCACATGTCGCACACCCACCCAAGAATAACGCCCAAAGACTTGACGCCTCCCAGGTATAGAACTGAAGGATATCATCGCAGCTCAAACAATCAGGCACCTGCTGGCTGAAAACCCAGCCATCTCCCTTCCACCCTCGCGCGACACACTAGGCCTCGTCGTAGTTGTCAAACCTATACACGCGTTAGCCCCCGAAAGGCCATCCGGCTTGTTGAACAACACTCACTCTGACTCGTAGTCATCCGCAGCACCCGACCCGTTATGCGCCGCAAGGGCCAGCACCGCCTCGTCATCCAGAGCCTGCTCGTGCTCGGCTTCGGCTTGAGCATCCGGCCCCTGCGTCTCCAATCTTTGTCGCTTGGCCGGATGCTCGTCGTTGTCGTCTTGGGCCTGCTCCTCCGGCTCCAGGGGGCCCGCACTCTCAGCGCCGTCGGCATCCACATCGGCCTCTTCAATCTCTCCGCCCTGCGGGGACGAGACCGGGACTGGCTGGGCGCTGGGCGCATCTATGACAGGCCCCGGTGTGTTGCCAGGGGGTCCCACAGCCGGCGCCACGGATACCTGCTGGCCATCCGTCGGCTTTTCGTGGGGCTGTTGAGGCGGTCCAGGATCCTGGCCCTGTTGCAGCTGACCGGGGGCCGCGAGCGGCACAGGCCCAGGAGCTTGCCCAGGCGCTGCTCCGAAGAAGTGCCCAGTCACAGCGCCAGGGAACGGTCTCGACGCGGCGCCGGGAACTTGTCCCGGGCCAGGAACGGGGACGGGGACGGCACTGGCCGCTTGGCCGGCTTGCTCGGGCATGTCCTGCTGCGACTTCCTAGGCCGGCCTCGTCCGGGGCCTGGCCTTCTCGTGATGGGATTCAGCGTCGGGTCGGTGCGTTTGGCGTTTTCCGCAGCGACCCCATTGGCGTCGGCCTTGTTCTGGGCCCTCCTCAGACCCTGAAAGTGCTGTCTGAGAGGCAAGAGGTGTCAATACTCGAGCTCAAGGCGTGCTGCTAGAGGGTGCGAGGAGTGCGAGACGTTGATTTGTTGGCCGCGCTGTGGCTGCCGGCTCTGCGCCGTCGTCTCTCAGGAGCGTTGCTTGCGGAGAGCCGGGCCGGCATGTCCCAACAAGACGGCTTCGGGCGACGGCATCGGACAAGATGCGGCATTGCCAACAAGACAAGACGGGAAAAGACAGGCTCGTGAGACGACTTACCGGCATCCCTCATTGGTGAAGCCATAGCCCAGCGTTCGCATGTGGTTGCCAATCGTGGCCCATTCTGAGCCGCTGATGACGCCAATGTTCTTGACGGATAAAATGGTAAAGAATAAGTCCTTGTCTGCACGGTCATTCCAATTCTTGCTGCTCATGGCCATGTCACGCGACGAGCAGTGTGGGTCGCGAGAGGCTCCCTCTCCGGAAGAAGTCGTTTGCGCTGGTCGAGGATAGGCAGTGTTAAGAGCAGATGTTGCGTCAATGGCAAAATTGGTAGTGAGAAATTGGTAGGGGGGAGGTAGGCCGAGAGGGAGGGTTGAGGGGGGGGAGAGGGACGGCCAACTAGAGACTTAATTGGGCCAGAGGGGATCAACGATGGCCCGTGCGCCACTGTGCTCGGGGCGCGGCAGACACGTGGAAAAGCCGGAGGCTGGGACAAGTCTTGTTCCGGCATCCGGGCTCGAGGAAGTCGATGTCGTGCAACTGCAACGTCTGCGCGGCGGCGCAGTTGTGAGTCTTGGGCGGCAGCAGAGCTCGATGCGACCAGAGACAAGGCGAAGATGCATTAGCCGAGGTTGCGCAGCGCCTGCCTGGGACAGTGCGAGGCAAAACATGTGTGGCCGAAGCTGCTCTGTAGCGGCCGCTGGTCCCTGATGCAGAGGCTTAGCCGGGCTTGAAGCGTCGTTTAGCCGCCGTCGTCGCGGGAGCCGTCTTTCTTCTCTTAGGTACTTCGTACTTGGTGTGTCTCTCCCTCCGACACTGATCCGTCTTTTTTTCCTTCGGTAGGTTCCTCTTGGCATCTCCATCTGGCACTGCAAGGTACAGTACGCGAGCAGTCCGCAGGCGTCCACAGGCCAACCTGATGCAATGCCCTGCAGCCCTTCAGCCTCCAGATGACCACAACGAAGTGAGCCCGGCCAATCTTGCCTGCTTGACCGCACATGTAAAATGACGATTATCGGAGTGGCTGGGAGAAAGCCTTGTAAACGGGAGATGATGCCAAATGCCGGTTTGCTGCACTCAACCGGTCGACCGATTCGGTCCCCCAGGGCTTGGCCTCCCAGGACTTGGCCCCCCCAGGACTTTGTCCTCTTGGCTCCCAGCCAAAATGGAGGCCGCCGGGCGAGAGTGAAGGCTCCCCGTGGCGCGGGCCAACGTGCAGACTCCTACGACATTCTTCGGCAGGCGGCCTGGCCTGGCCTGCCTTGTTGCACCGCTTGACTTGCACGTTTTGCTTTTACGGGGAAACGGCCGACAGGAATCCAGCCAACCGGATTGTGCGAGCCGGTGCCGGCCCTATGCGGACCTGAGGGAGCACAGGTTGGAGCATGTCTGCCCGAGGGTGTTCCTCGCCGGCCGTGCATCTATAATGTCCGGCGTCCGCAGCCACGACTCAGCCTCCCTCTTGCCCGAGCATGTGCAAATAGACATGTGCGAATACGAAGTACGAATAGAGACCTTGTATTCGTAGGGCAGGAAGCTACAGGCAGGATACTGCCTACCCAGGTGCCCTGATCTGCTAACAAGCTCGAGTAGAGAAGGGACGAGGTGCTTTAAAGGTGGCAATCACCTCTCCCACACCAGCGCTTGCATCGCACTTTGCTTTTTATCACGCGGAGACACCCCTTGCGCTATTACGCTATGAATAGCTTTTTACGCCTTGTCCGATTTCTTGGGAAGTCCCGACTTCCCAGAATGCCACAGCACCAGAAGGAAGCTTGTCGAAGTGTGGGCCCGCCCCCACCCAGGTATGTACATACTGTACGTATGTACGCAGCGGACATGCTCCGGAAGCGGGTGGAAAAATCAAAAAGAAAAAAAAGACTCACGTGAGTTCGTGGCAGCCTGGCGACACTCTTGTCGCCCGGGGCCCCGCCGAGAGCGCGCCAGTCGCGTCTTCCAGACCACCTCACTCCATGCCCTCCACGACGCTGCCTTTCGCCCACGCCTCCGCCCAACCATGGGCAGCCTTCAAACCTGCTCAGAATGTGGCAAATGGTGCCTGCAGCTATTTGGCAAATTTCTTCCAGCTCGTGAGCTCTTCTGCACGGTTGAATCAGCTCTTTTCGGGTGCCCGTTGATCGCCGTGGTGGTTGCGACGTCGGCCCCTCCTTTGGATGATGCCGCCAGCGTTATCCACGAAGGGAGGGGGGTGAGTTCTTGGCTGCGCCGGCCCTCATGGCCTGAGCATGTCCCCTCCTCCCCCTCTCCTTCACCCCTTTTCCATGACCTTTAGATCCCTTGAAAAAGTCGTACTGGCTCCATTTCTCTCTCTCCCAAGCGGGACGCCTTTTGCTAGTGACAATCACAGAAAGAGGCCGTCTTGCTAGATTTCCGGTTGACTGCTTCGGCCGCCCTCATTTCGGGCAGCCAGCCTGGTGAGACTGGCAAGTCGAGGCCCCGCCCCGTGCAAGTCGAGTGGCTCGGATATGTTCTATCGCATGCGAGGTATGCCGGCCACGGCGGGCCCCGTCGAGCCGCCCATTCCCCCGTCGTTCGATTGCATCATCAAGATGGCATCCGTTGACTGCCCGAAAGTCACCGATGCTGGTAATACGAATGCGATGTATACTCGGCCCTGCTGACGAGGATAATAAACGGCATGCATATTCCAGATGACTCTGTTTGCCTTGGCCGTCAATTATCCCGGTACAATGAGTCACAGCCAGGGTTTCACACTCTCTTGTCGACCCCTGTTTTGTTGGGCCTGTCTCGGCTTGCATCCCCCCCCCCCTTGATTCCCCCAAAGCCGGTGCATGTGCATGTGCAAAGACGGCTATGTTTCGATAAAGCATGCACGCGGATGAAATCTTTTCCCCATGTCCTTCTGGGGTAGCGAAATGAAGCTTCACAGGCGACGGCTGTGTAACGAGGGGAAAGTGTTGGCTCTGCTGGGCACGGCGAGGCGAAGGGGGTCCATGACGGCGTCTGGTCCGCCTGCATCCCATTACGCCCGTTCCAATGGCCACCCGTTGACACGCAAGCTGAAGTCAAAGCTTAAACCGTGACTGACAAAAGCAGCGCCGTGATGGAGGTGACGGGTGGCGATGAGCGCTTTCCACTTGTTCCTTTTATTGTTCATTTTATTTTACTTTTCTCCCTTTGCTTGCCACCCCTCCTCCATGATAGAGGTCGGGTAGTAATGGGTGGCCTCTCCCCGGCGAATGTTGAGAGTCGTTACCGGGTTGACGCCCCCCCTTCAGCGCACCCCCCCCTCCCCCCGAACTCTTAGCGGGCGGCGGGGTGGCCCGCGCTGGGCGGGCTCGTCTCTGCACTGCTGCAGCCACTTTACGCACTGAACGCCCCCCCCCGGCAATCCTTGACCACTGACACCCACCTCCAAGACGGTCCGCCCACCACTGTACGGCATCCGGCTGCTGCCCCCAGGCAGCCGTGAGGCCTGAGCTAAGGCTCACTAGGATCCCAAAGGCGAGGCAAGCCAAGGTGCAGGCTGGCTAAATTCGGGGGCCCGCACCCCGGCTCGCCTCGATCCTAGAGACACGTCAGGTTCCATTGCCACTGCAACTGGCTGCCGATTCGAGCATCATGGGGAGCCAGCTCCGCTCGCTGGGGCCAGTCGTGGCCTGTTGGTTCCTGCATCCCTGCATCTCGTACTCGTAGTCCGTCGGCCGCCGCCTCGATGCCGGCCTGTATTTAACATGGTCGTTGTCCCGCTCCATCTCCTCTGCCTTGGCCTCGTCTTGCCGCTATCCTTGGCCTCCTCTTCTCTCTCCTCTCTCCCTCTCCCTCTCTCTCTACCTCCCCCCCCCCTCCCCTCGTCCCATTTCTTCCCCTCCTCCCGTGGGAGCCTATTGCTGCCTTGGCAAACTGCCGTCGTCGACAAGGCGGCCAGGGTCGTCGTCGGTCTTGCAGCTGCCTGCCTCCAATCTCTGTCCATTTTTCATCGAATCTTCCTCCCGCCGTCCTCTTGCTCCTTTCGACTTCGCCCGCCCACCGTCTCGACGGCCTGTCTCGGCCTCTTTCGTCCTCCGTTGCACCCGATCCCATTATCCATGCCGCCTTGCCGCTCCTGTCCGCCTAAATCACCACCGACGCTCACGCTGACTCACCTCGACGGCCGCCTTGGAGCACTTGCTCGCAGCTGCTGGCGTGCATGATTACGATATATATCAGGCACCCGCTCACCGGCCCCTCGTCCCCTCTCCCTTTTCCCTCACCCTCTCCGCCATTCGTTCATCTTCTCCGTCACCAAAGACGGCCTCTTGCCTGCGCCTCGCTTGCGTACTTGTGCTTCCATCTTCGTTTACCTCATCTTCCGCTCAGCAGTCACCATGGTTCCCAATAGCGACAACACCGTGGCCCGCTTCCTCTTCGCCATCCTCAAGCAAAAGGACCTCAAAGACGTGAGTGCTCAAGTCCCACCGGCTGACATGAGACGCCATGCCTGACTCTCGTCCAGATTGACTGGAACCGAGTCGCTCAAGACCCTGTCTTGAAGCAGCCCATTTCGAACGGACATGCAGCTAGAATGCGATTTGCTCGCTTTCGAGCCGCCGTCACGGGCCCCGAGCCGCAGAAGAGGGCCTGTAGTGACGACAAGGCTCGCGTGACCAAGTCCAAGAAGGCCCAGAAGTCTCGAAAGGGCGTCGCCATCAAGTCCGAGTCGGCCGCCAGCCTGTCGTCGTATCCTCAGGTATGCCAAGACCACTCGATACTTGCGGAAATATGTAACAGGCGTAGCTAACGTCGCCACAGTACTCACCCGCGTCGGCCGCTTCTCCGTATCCTTGCGACGCTCCCGATGACTTCCACGCTCGGCTCCTCACGCCTTGCAGCGATGACATGTCGCACGCCATGTCCATCCGTCCGGCAACGGTGGAAACAGGCTTTCACCCTTGTGGACTTGCTCCAAAAACAGGCGTCAGCGTGAGCCCCGACTACCTCAGCCACACGGCCCCTTCTCCGGCCTTTAGTGCCCTTGACGCTTCCTACGACTTGAGCGGATACAATGTCGGGCCCGCAGAAGGACAAGATGAGCTCGGCGGCCTCGGCGGGACCCAGTCTTTGACAGACTGTGGCCAGACCTGGAACCATCGCTACCATAACGTGCAGCTGTTTTGATTATCAATGCAAACTGGCTGCGACGAGAGGCGGTTCAAGTGGTTCGCGTACAAATGGGCGCACGACAAATTGTTCTTTTCTCTTCATGACCTAATGACGAAGATTCACCTTGAGCGTACCTGGTATGAGGGACTTTAACGCGGGGGCACACTGGGGCCCCCTTCTAGACACCAGGCAGGAGTTAAGGGGATGGTGAGGGTTGCTGCTATAAATTGTATATTATTCGTCTTCCATTTTGACGAGGAGGTGGACTCGATCATGGAAACAAATTGCGTGGAAGGTTTCACGGTTCCCATTCTTCAGCATGTTGGTCGAGAGTCGGTCGCCGTGACCCCGGATGTTTCTAGAATCCTGATGTGAGTTAATTCGCATTGGTGCTCTTTGCATAGCTACTCTGACAGCCTGAGGCAGCTGCGAGAATAGTCGGTCTGAACGTATTCGGCTCTGCTGACCCGTGTGCCCGGCAACGGCCAACCATTAGGCTCCCTTTTCTCTCCATTCTGAAACCCACGGAAGCCCGAAAACACAGAAGCCATTTACCTTTTCTCCAAGAGCATTCTTGCCCTTTACTCAAAGAGCATTCTTGCCCTTTTCAAGACTCCCCACCACGACCAAGCTAAAAGAAGAGAGAGGCAAGAGCACCACACCAAGCAAGCAACCGACCCTCGCAACCAGAAACCGACACTGTTCCAAGGTGAGTACCGCGTCTCCTCTCAAAGGGGCTTTCAGAAGCCAACGATACGAAAAATGCAAGCATCCTGACTCTTGTCCTTGGACGCAGAAGCAGAAACCATGGCTGAACCGAAGGAGGTGACGACTCCCAAGAAGGAGCCTAGTGCCTCCGAGGCCATGTTCTTCTTTGCAATCGTAAAGCATACTCGCAACAAGGCGGACATCGATTGGAATGCCGTCGCTGCGGAGCAGAACTTCAAGAATGCTGAAGTGGCCAAGGTGGGTTGAGCGAGTCTCGATTGTGGGAGAGTCAACTCGCCCACCCGTCTCTGTTTCCCTTTCTGTTTCCCTTTCTGTTCCCTTTGTCTCTTCACGGCCGCTAACATTACTCTCCCAGGTCCGGTTTGGCCAAGTCAAGCGCAAGCTTGGAATCACCTCCAACGCCGAGACGCCATCCTCGTCAGCCCGCGCCTCTGGCAAGAAGCGCGACAACTCGACGGCCGCGACCCCGACAAAGGTGGCCAAGAACACGGGCCGGGTTGGGGGCAAAGGGCGCGGACGCGGCAAGGTCAAGCCGGAGCCTGTTGTCAAAGAGGACCCTGCCGTTGACGATGAGGCTTTCCTCAATGACGAGACTCATATCGACGATGACGACATGGGCGTCAAAGAGGAGATTTTCGAGCCGCCTTCTCAGTTTGAGGAGGAGATGAAGGCTCTGTGCCAGAGGGAGGAGTCGGTTTAGACTCGGACGCACCGCATGACTCTCTGAAACTATGGAGAGAGGAGGCTTCACTTTTATGCTGCCTTGCTGTGGTGGGGACGAGGGGAAACGGAATGTATGCTAGTGAGGACTCGGTGCTGATTTGACGGACGAGAGATGGAGAGCGCTACAGGCGAATTGGCCTCGGGAGGGGCAACTAGACAAATGCAACCACCAGCCTCGGCGGTTAATCTAAGATGGTCGATGCGAATGAATGTTTCGCGGCGCAGGCAAAGGTTCTCAGACCCGGTATCGTGAGGCTTCAGTGGCTCCAGTTTCCGCAGATTTCTTCCTCAGTCAACTCACGGCATCCCCCAGGCAACACAGCGAGTGACGGGAGTGCTCCAGCTGGCCGCCAAGTAGCAGCTACCGCTCGCCTTGCGGTGGAGAGTTGCCAAGGTCTCCGGAGTTGCCAGCCAAGAGAGGGGGGCAGCTGGAGTTTCCAGAAACGGCCTTTAGCAGGGCGCCGGGTTTAGAGTGACTGGACTGTAGTTTCTGGCCCTTGCCTCACTGCGCATAGGGCTTGCCCCAGACACTCTGCCCGCTGCACACACTCTCTCTACTTGCCACCATCCACGCAACGTTCGCGTATAGTCGCCGCTCAAGCCAAACCAAACGAGCCAAAGCCCCAATCTCGATTCTCGAGAATCCTGCCTGAACTGGTTTGTTTCCCCCAGCCGCGCGCTCCTCTTCGGCTCTAACCGCCCAGCCTGCCACAGGACACCCCCCCCCCCAAAAAGTGCATCATGGCGCGCAAAAAGGCCAGCACCGACGGCAACGAGGCCGACGCCCCGTCCGGGCTCACGGGCAACGAGATGCGCTTCATCAAGGCCGTCTTCGACAACATGACGCAGAAGCCCGACGCCGACTGGAGCGGCGTTGCGTCGGACCTGGGGCTCAAGGACGCAAAGTGCGCCAAGGAGCGCTTCCGCCAGATGTCGGTCCGCCACGGCTGGGGCGAGCAGAGCGCCGCCAGTCCCCGCAAGAGAGGCGCGGCCGCGGCTGCCGTCGACGAGGCCAGGGTGGTGAAGAAGAGGCGCATGCCGCCCAAGAAGGAGGGGAGGCGGGAGTCGGGGGGTGGGGAGACGGATGACGAGTGCGAGATCTGATTCTCTCGGGGGGGCTTCTGGTGATGATGTTGGGGATACGGTGGTCGGTTGACCAGGAGGTTCTACAGAGCGGTGCGCGGAATCGAGTCGCAGCATCAAAACTAAAAAGGGAAGAACTCAGCCACCTATCGGTCACTCGTGCCATTGTCTCGTCTAGGACAGACAAAGTCATCTCGACATGGGTTGCCGCTGTCTCGAATGCTCAACATCTATAGTCACAAAGGAACTCAGTTGACGACGATGGCGATTCTAGGGGCTCCTGTCAAGCCACGCGCTTCGAGGGAGAGGCCGACACGAGGCGCCAACACCGGGCGTGGAAACCAAGCATCCTGGCTCTGCCCACGCCTCACTCGGCACGGCGCAGCTAGAGGAAGTCAAGGCGACGTCCTTGGCGGATGTGCACCGAGAGACTCGGCCAACTACACGCCTTACTGTAGCAGTAACCACGCGCCGTCTACCGTATGCCTCTCTCGGAATATGCAAGACACCAAGTTGGCTGCCCGTCCCGCCTGGCTCTCGGCCCCCCCTGCCGTGATTGGACTCGCCTGGCTCCGGGAGGCTGGACAGACGGTGCAGAGACAGAGTTGATACCCCAGGCAGCACTTTTCCTCGCGCCCCGACTGCTGATTTGGCGATTCCACCGCCATGTTTCCACCGGGTACAAAGTCTCTCGGCCTGCTCTCTCCCGGCCACCCTGTTTTTCCCCCTCTGCATCTATCTGGCCTCTGCTCAACCTCCAGTCGCCACCATCGCTCGTCTCGCGGCCCAGCCTCGTAACCTCTTGCAATCACAAACTCAAGCTCTCCGGTAAGTCGTCCCTATTCCGTTATAGTCTTCCATCCTCGCACATGGCGCACGCCGTTCGCCTCATCGTCCCTTGGTAGCTACAACGAGCATGTCTGGTACTGACACCGACCGCGTTAGGCTCTCCAACATGTCTAAAACTCAAGACGCGACCGAGCAAATCAGGTTCCTAGTGTCCTGCATCCACAACGCCACCGGCGGCAAGGTAGGCGCGCGCAAGAGCCCAGTTGATCTCGGCAAACACCACGGCTAACGTTTCCCTCAGCCCAACTTTCAGGCTGTTGCCGATCAGCTTGGCATCGTCACCAAGGCCGCCGCGTGAGTTGCCGCCCTCCTTGTCCCTCTCCGTTTCTGACCAGTTTGCTGATGCCCAGCATGCACGCACAGTCAGAAGAGGTACGAGCGACTCCTGAAGGCTCATGGAGTAGGCGCCCCGACCAAGCCGTCGACCAACGGCGCAGACGAAGGCGAGGCCCCGCCAGTGCCTCCCAAGAGAAAGGCGGCCCCCCGCGGTGCTGCAAAGGCCAACAAGAAGAAGCTCAAGAAGGCCGAGGAGTCGACGGGCTCTGACGACGATGACAAGAAGCTGGTCAGAAAACAAAAGGCGGGAAGCCCCAACGGCTCCGACCTGTCTGGTAAGCTTCAGCTGCCCTATCCATCGGCCTGGGCTCGTGCTAACCAGACCAAATTTGTGCAGACCCCCCCGCCTCTGCCGAAGAGTCAGCTTAGCTCCTTACTATGCTTTCCCATGGCATGGCTCACCTTGTCTCCTTGATGTGGCTGTGTGAGACTCGAGTCGGGTTCGGAGTCGAGGAGGAACATGCTGGACTCGGGGGGAACAAACTCTGGGGTTTTTGCTCAGATAGCTCGCTATGGCATCTAGTACTCGAGCTCTGGACACAATGGCAAGCAGCACGGGTTGGTGCATGAGTTGATATTTCCCTCGCAGGAAACAGTGGTACCATCATCGCCCGAGTGAGTGTCTGTCGAAACCCCCCCCCTCACAAAGCCCGGCCCTGTTCTGATGCTTGCCAAGTCCAGCAAAGTCCCGCGTTGCCTGAAAACCCCCCGTACCATCAAGGTGAGTTGAGATTTTACTTGGCGTCGCGTTCAGAGTCATGGATGCAACCGCGGCCTACCAACAGCGTAGATGAACCAGCTTTCATTGTTAAAGGCGTCGAGAACGGGAACTCTCTTTGCACCTGAGCATGAGCCTCTTTCTGTCCTTGGAGTCTAGACTGACATGGGACCGAGTGCCGTGTTGCCGTAATACCATGTGGTGGTCTGCATTCTCCGAGCAGAAAGCAGCATCCGACCAAGGAGCTTTTATCTTATCAAGATGAGATTCACCCCTCTCCAGGCCAACAGACGGCCAGCGCGCCGGAGGTGCCATGGCCGCTGGCAGGGAACAGCTGTTCGGCCTACAGTCGCCCGGGTGACGGCAGGGCTGGGAGTTATTGTGTTCAACCGAGAATACCTACAGAGGCCCTACCTGACTGGCAACCCAGCGCAGTTGGAGAAATCTCAGAAGCTGCTTTTCACACTCTCGCTTCTGCTCCCGTTCCGCAGAAGCTTGATGCCCAGGGTCCTCGCCTCTCCACCCTCTCTTTCGCCAGTCCCCTCATGTTGCTGGTTCCGGTTGGTTTGCCTCTGGAACCGTGAGCCTTGAGTCTTTTTCGCATTTGCTCACGCCGAGTCACGCCGAGTCAGTATTGACTTTTGCACCAGAAGAGGCAGTCGGCATGCTTCCCTCGGGCGGCCGAAGCAATGGCTCTAGCGGTGGCCAGGGAGACAACCGCCCTCAATCCGACGCCCAGTCCGTCCAAGAAGAGACTGGCAGGCCATATCCGCCAGACCTGCTTGGCAACGGGCAACAGGCGTCGCCTCGTGCGAGAACCACGGCTGTCGCGGCGAGAACCACCTTTGTTCAGCGAGCCGTGTCAGCTCACGGTCGCCCAGGCGGCTCGTCTGAGAACGCCCCGCCTTCTACGAGTTCTGGCCCCCCGAGGATTCGCACCAATGTCTTGCCTCCAGGCCTCGAGCGTGCTATGCAAGAGCTCAGGGCTGCGAGTCGCTCCCGTATCCCGGCCCCAGGCACGCCTGGACGCCCAGTCATGAGTGGTCCTGGCAGACGTGCATTCAGTGACACGACCCATCAGAGCGCCGCCGTGCCGGCCGCCAGCGCCGGCCCCAGCGAAGACGAGCTCTCCAAGATCCGAGACATCATTGAAGAGGCCGTCGAGCAGCAGGCGGCGGCCGCACTGGCGCCCCTTCGCGTCGTTGTCAACGAGTTGAACAAGGCCATCCAAGTCGCGAGCCAGGAGAACTCGGACCTGCGCGAGCAGAATGATACTCTGAGCCGCCAGATCGACCTCCACTATCGCGACATTCAGCAACATTCGGATATTGCCAGCACGCATATCCGCGCCCTGACGAACCTGGTCAATGCCCACACGCAAATCAACCGGGCGGCCAACGAGAACCTCGCTGTGACGTGCACCCTCGTCGGCCACCTGTCCCAGGTCATCGCCAACCTTCCACAGTCTCTGAGCCAGGTCGTCCAGGGTGTCGTCGCTCAAGCCATCGAAAGTGCCTTGAGCCAGATCGCGGCCGCCGAGCAGGAGGCGCTGGATAGCATTCGAGCCTTCTTGAGCGGTCAATTTGCCAACTTCGAGTCCCGTCAGGCCGCCGCCTTTCAGCTTCAGCAAGAGCAACAACTTCAACAGCAACAAATTCAGCAACAGCTTCAGCAACGACGGGAGCCGGAGCACTCACAGGGACGAGGCCGGGAGGTTCAGCAAGAGAGCGAGGGGGGGCCCCGGGGGTTTGGGAAAATCAAGGCCATGCTCTCCAAAAAGCCCAAGTCCGGACCTGAGTAGCACAGGGTGGCACGGCCGTTATTGGGCAACATGTCACTGTAGAGAATAGTCGCGCTCAAATTTTGGCGGGCAGTGAGAACAATACCTGGTCGTCTCCCCGTCTACCTGCGGACCGTAGACTGAGGTGGACACGTAGGGGGTTCACGAGGAGAGAGGAGAGAAAGTGCACAGGGGGTTCACGTCCGACATGGGTGCCACTGGGGGCGAAGAAAACGACGCAGCCTGTGTGTTATAAAAGCCTGGGACTGGTCGCTGGTTGATCTTTTGGCGCGCTGGCTGTAGGATAACGAAAAGGAGGCCGTCGTCGTCGGTGGAACGAGCTCGAAATTGCCGGGCAGACGCTGTTGGAAGAAGGTGGAAGGCTGCGTGGGGGCGGCGCTAGGCCGTTTGAGGAAATATACGTCCCCTGGCCCCGGCGACCCTGCCGGGCCATATTTTTTTGCCGACCTTGGCCGTGACAATTTTTCTGGAGCCTCTCAAGAGCTTCTCCAAGTGCCCTGCTCGTTGCTCTCGACACTCTTCTTTCCCCTGTACTCCTCCATCCCATCTCTACGCTTTGTACTGTGACAACCCCTTCCACCATCCAAGATGCAGCGCGCGTTGAGCTCCCGAGCTCGAGCTTCGGCTCTGTCCTCGGCCGCCGCCCGGTATCGTGCTGGAGCTGGCCTGGGTCAGCAGCTGCGCTTCGCCCACAAGGTGAGAATGACGGCTCGCAGACGGCCAGCGCGGTCCCAAGTCTAACCCATCTCGTCTTGATAGGAGCTCAAGTTTGGTGTTGAGGGCCGTGCCTCTCTCCTGGCCGGTGTCGACACCCTCGCCAAGGCCGTCGCCACAACCCTCGGGCCCAAGGGCCGCAATGTCCTGATAGAGTCGAGCTTCGGCTCTCCCAAGATCACCAAGGGTAAGGTCTCAGGAACTACGCGGCCAAAGGCGCAATTGGGCCACTCTGCTAACGTCGGCTGCCCTCCCCCCAGACGGTGTCACGGTTGCCAAGGCCGTCACCCTCAAGGACAAGTTCGAGAACCTCGGCGCCCGGTTATTACAAGATGTCGCCTCCAAGACCAACGAAGTTGCTGGCGATGGTACCACCACTGCCACCGTCCTAGGCCGAGCCATCTTCTCCGAGACCGTCAAGAACGTCGCCGCCGGCTGCAACCCCATGGACCTGCGCCGTGGCATCCAGGCTGCCGTCGACGCCGTCGTCGACTACCTGCAGAAAAACACGCGCGACATCACCACCAGCGAGGAGATTGCCCAGGTTGCCACCATCAGTGCCAACGGTGATCACCACGTCGGCAAGATGATTGCCAACGCCATGGAAAAGGTTGGCAAGGAGGGTGTCATTACCGTCAAGGAGGGCAAGACCATGCAGGACGAGCTCGACGTCACCGAGGGCATGCGCTTCGACCGCGGCTATGTCTCCCCCTACTTCATCACCGACACCAAGGCCCAAAAGGTCGAGTTTGAGAACCCCTTGATCCTGCTGTCTGAGAAGAAGATCTCGGCTGTCCAGGACATCATCCCTGCTCTCGAGGCCTCGACCCAGATGCGCCGCCCTCTGATCATCATTGCCGAGGACATCGACGGCGAGGCTCTTGCCGTCTGCATTCTCAACAAGCTCCGCGGCCAGCTGCAGGTTGCTGCCGTCAAGGCTCCCGGCTTCGGTGACAACCGCAAGTCCATTCTCGGAGACATTGCCGTCCTGACCAAGGGCACCGTCTTCACGGACGAGCTCGACATCAAGCTTGACAAGGCCACGCCCGACATGCTCGGCTCCACCGGCTCCATCACCATCACCAAGGAGGACACCATTATCCTCAATGGCGAGGGCTCCAAGGATGTCATCACCCAGCGGTGCGAACAGATTCGCGGCGTCATGGCGGACCCCACCACCTCCGAGTACGAGAAGGAGAAGCTCCAGGAGCGCCTGGCCAAGCTGTCTGGTGGCGTGGCTGTCATCAAGGTTGGCGGTTCGTCCGAGGTTGAGGTCGGCGAGAAGAAGGACCGATTTGTCGACGCCTTGAACGCCACGCGCGCTGCCGTTGAGGAAGGCATCCTGCCGGGAGGCGGTACCGCCCTCCTCAAGGCCTCGAGCCAGGCGCTCAACGACATCAAGACGGCCAACTTTGATCAGCAGCTGGGTGTCACCATTGTCAAGAACGCCATTACCCGCCCGGCCAGGACCATTATCGAAAACGCTGGCCTGGAGGGCTCTGTCGTTGTTGGAAAGCTCACTGACGAGCACGGCACTGACTTCAACAAGGGCTTCGACAGCTCCAAGGCCGAGTACGTCGACATGATCCAGGCCGGCATCCTCGACCCACTCAAAGTGGTGCGCACCGGTCTCATTGACGCGTCGGGCGTTGCGTCACTCCTAGGCACCACCGAGGTGGCCATTGTCGAGGCGCCCGAGGACAAGCCTGCCGGCCCTCCTATGGGCGGAATGGGCGGCATGGGCGGCATGGGCGGCATGGGCGGCATGATGTAAGGCGCTGACGTGGGACGACTGCACGCGTTGTAGGGGAAAGCAAGGAAAACGCGCCTGGACTTGATGTTGCACTGGATGATTCGAAGAGGCTCGCAATCTCCCCTCTACCTACCCCGACAAGCCTTTATTCCCAACCTCCCCATACCTTTTTGCAGATTTTCAGGCAGCTTGGAACCCCTGTACAACAGCACTGGACCATGTACAACAATAGATAGGAAGAAAAGGAGAAGGAAAAAAAAGCCCAAGACTTCTGTCGTCCACTGTGGGTCTGCAACACCGGGGCCCGAGGTGAGGATTTGTAGAGCGTCGTGTGCATGCGTGGCTTTGACGGGGTGAAGGGAGGTCACGTGGTGGGGGGAGCCTCTGGGGGCACCCCCACCATGATGATGTGGTGTTTTTTCTCCGCCTGGAGGATCCCCCTCGATTTCCATTGTTGGATACCTCCGATCCGCTCCGTCAAAAAGAGGCACTTTTCCCATCCGCCGTGCTCTGCAACGCCCCAAGCCCGCAACGGACACCAAGTCGGCATTCTCGAACCTGTAAGTCGGCCAGCAAGCGACGGATCCGCGAGGCTCATGCCGCGACCCTCGAAGCACCCCGCGCGTGCGCCAGCGATAGCTAACGAGCTTGCCAGCCCCCTTCGCCCCTCCTCACAGCCAACGTCGTCGTCCCCCAAGGAGCGTAGACCGCAACCATGGTAGGTCACCCGCCGACTCAACAGGGTCCGAGACGCGCCCGACTAACCACGACGGCCAGTCTCAATCCGGGTTCGTCACTCCCCTCCTCGTCGCGTCTGCAGTTCGCCCGCCCTGGAGCCTGGCCTGCTCACGGCCCCCCTCCCCCACCCCTGACTCCTCTACTCCGTCGACACCGGCTTCGACGTGCGGCTGCTTGACAACTTTGGTCGGACTACGTGGTCGGACGAGCTCGAGCGCTAACGTTGTCATGTGCCGTCAGAGCGACCATCGCTCAGGAGTGCATAACCGCCTACAATGACCTGAAGCTCAACAAGAAGCTCAAGTACATCATCTACAAGCTGTCGGACGACTTCAAGGAAATCGTCGTCGAAGAGTCCTCGGACGACAAGGACTGGGAAGCCTTCCGCGAGAAGCTCATCAACGCCACTTCCAAGAACAAGGCGGTCCGTCCTCACATGGGCCCGTGGCCACGTCGTCCAGACGACTGACAGACAAGGATGCAGGGCAAGGTTGGCAAGGGTCCCCGGTACGCCGTGTACGACTTCGAATACAACCTGGCCTCTGGGGACGGCGTGCGGTACGCGGCGCCTGCTTGACCCTGCCCACTGCGGCACCGGCTGACCGCTTCCAGAAACAAGATTGCCTTCATCGCTTGGTCCCCCGATGATGCTGGTGTCCAGGTGCGTAGACGGGGCGCGCGCTCCGCCACCATCTACTGAGCTGACGTGCTATTCCAAACAGCCCAAGATGGTCTACGCTTCTTCCAAGGAGGCTCTGAAGCGCTCTCTTACCGGCATCGCGACGGAGCTGCAGGCCAACGACCCCGATGACATCGAATACGACTCCATCATCAAGGTTGTCAGCAAGGGTCTTGCTGGTTAACAGTCGGTGGTCGCGACACTGGCAGGGCACCGTCTTGATGGGTCAAGAACCAAGTATACTACCTTTCGGCTCAAGGCTTGAGCAATACACAATGGTGAGGCAAGGGTGGCGGCAAGCGATGTAAAGAATATGGTGGGCATAGCTCTCGAACAGGTCGATCATGTTGTGCTGTTTGCAAGGGCCACACCTGACTGCTTGCCGACTGCCATGATACCACGCGGCGTGAAGAAAAAAATGATAAAAAAGTCACACTGGATGTGGATGTCCTTTTCCTCATTTGCCTGCATTTTCCTTGATTCGGACGCTGCTTGGGCAGTCTTCCCTTATGGAGTCGACTTGTGTGATTCCCAAGTTGCGCGGAAGAGGCGCGAGAACTCGTCGGCCGTTGCCTGATCGTTCAGTCGCTGCATCAAGAAACCCTTGAGATCCACCCAGAAGGCGTCTGTCTCGGCCGCGGCAGCCCCCGTCGGCTTTCTGGACGCCGGAGAAGATGTCTCGTCTGGCGGAATAGCTGCCGCTCCTCCAATCACCATGATGGAGAACTCGACGGACATGTCGGTCTCCCCCAGGACGTCTTTGAGGATCTTGCTATCCGTGAGGGGTCTTTTGTTGTGAAGAATCTTCATCTTGTCTACGGGTATCCTCGTCTGGCTGGAGACTTTTGCTTTGATGTCGAGCAGCGACGTGTTGAGCGGTTGCGAAGTGAGCTTGATGTCCAGGGGCGGGTTCCGCAGCGACTTGAGGGCTACTGTCACGCTGCGCTCTTGTCCGGGCGCGAGGTTCTTGGGCTTGCTCATGGGCTTGGCCATCCGCGGAAGGATATACTATGCGAGGAAATCATGGCAATGTCAGACAGAGTCGAGCACGTGAAGGCTCGGTGGACAAGCGAGAGAGGGAGGGTGCAGGGTGACATACAGGCGGCCGTGCCGGGTAGTACTTGGGGTCCTCGACATGGTCTGCGGAGAGCTTTATGGGCCGCGCATCGAGGGTGGAGAGGAAGTTTTTGGCAAACGCTGCCTCGGCCATGATGGCTGGAATTGAGGCTATAATCGCTCTGCCGAATGAGGGGCGGTTGGTGTTTGCGAGGTTCTATCTGCGGGGTAGGCGTCCGGGGGGGGCAAGTTGCGAGTTGACACGCAGATGACAAACTATTTCATGAGATGTCTCTGATATGACGATGGAAGCCTCGGTTGTGGTAACGGAGACGTTGAAGAGCCGCAATGTCGATGTCTTGCGACGGAGCTCCAACGGAAGACGAGCCAGCCCAAGGGTCATGATTATGTAACTCAGTCTAGGTCAGTCCCCCGATACGGAGATCTCCCGGCCATCGGACCCCTGCAATCGCCGCAGTGAAGAAAAAAAAGTTGGGAAGCGGGGCGCATCACCTTTTTCCACTGGAGCGTTTCTGGACAATCAAAGAGGCATCGACATCCGACTCCTCTCACGCCAGCCCCCCCCTGACTTTACTTTCAAAATGGGTGCCGGACGGCGCATGTCGAGGAAGCAGGGGGCCCCCGAGCCCCTGTCGGAAGCACACTATGCGCGCCTGAAGCGGAAAGCTGGCCTTCCCGCCGATCGTCCAGCCGAGGCGCCAGAGAAGAAGAGACGGAGAACGGCAAAGGGCATCGAGGCTAAGAGCGCCCCGGTGAAGACGCCCGCGAAGCAGGTCAAGGGCGGCAAGGCGGTGTCGGAAGAGAAACCGCGGCCCAAGGCCAATGGCAAGTCAAAGGCCAAGGTTGTGCTGCCCGAGCTTGAAGACTCTTCCGACGAGGAGCTTGGCGACGAGTTCGACCTGGACAAGGCAGACTCTTCGGACGGCGACGCCCCGGCGCTCGGCGCAGACTTCCTCGGCTCCGACTCGGGCTCCGACTCGTCCGTCTTCGACTCGGACCAGGAGGACGGCCAGAGAAAACATACCTTTTCTGAAGACGAGGACGAGTCGGACGCCGAGGAGAAGCTCACGGCAGCCAACATTGCCGGCCTCTCCGGCAAACTGGACCGTAAGCTGGCCGAGCAAGCGGCCGCCAACGAGGCCGAGTTGGCCGAGAGCGCCCTGCAGACCAACATTGCCGGCGACAGGCCTCGCGTTCTCGCCGACGACGACGACAACGACGGGCTCGCGAGCAAGACGGATGTCCTGCTGGCGCCTGACCTGCAGCTCCTCCGGACGAGGATCTCGGAAAACATCCGGGTGCTCGACGACTTCTCCAGCCTGGCCGAGGAAGGGCGGTCGCGGTCCGAGTACACGGCGCAGCTGATCAAGGACATCTGCGCCTACTACGGCTACTCGGAGTACCTGGCCGAGAAGCTGTACAACCTCTTTACGCCGCGCGAGGCCTATGCCTTTTTCGAGGCCAACGAGTCGGCGCGGCCCGTCGTCATCCGCACAAACACGCTGCGCACGCACCGGCGCGACCTGGCTCAGGCCCTCATCAACCGCGGCGTCACCCTCGAGCCCGTCGGCAAGTGGTCCAAGGTCGGCCTGCAGGTCTTTGAGAGCAGCGTGCCTCTCGGCGCCACGCCCGAGTACCTCGCCGGCCACTACATCCTGCAGGCCGCCTCGTCGTTTTTGCCGTGCATGGCGCTCGAGCCGCAAGAGGGCGAGCGCGTGCTCGACATGGCTGCCGCTCCCGGCGGCAAGACGACGTACATGGCAGCCCTCATGAAGAACACGGGCGTCATCGTCGCAAACGACCCCAACAAGGCCCGCTCAAAGGGTCTCATCGGCAACATCCACCGCCTGGGCGCCAGCAACGTCATCGTCTCCAACTACGACGCCCGCGAGTTCCCGAAGCCAATGGGCGGCTTCGACCGCGTCCTCCTCGACGCCCCCTGCTCCGGCACGGGCGTCATCGCAAAGGACCCCAGCGTCAAGACCAACAAGACGGAAATGGACTTTATGCAGCTGCCCCACACGCAGAAGCAGCTCCTCCTCGCCGCCATCGACTCGGTCAACCACTCAAGCAAGACGGGCGGCTACGTCGTCTACTCGACGTGCTCTGTCACCATCGAGGAGAACGAGCAGGTCGTCCAGTACGCCCTCAGCCGCCGCCCCAACGTCCGCCTCGTCGACACGGGCCTTGCCTTTGGCAAGGAGGGCTTCACCAGCTTCATGGGCAAGAAGTTTGACGCCAGCCTCAAGCTCACCCGCCGCTACTACCCGCACACGTACAACGTCGACGGCTTCTACGTTGCAAAGTTCAAGAAGATTGGCCCCACGCCCCCCAAGGCCGCCGCCGCCGCCTCGGCCCCGAACGCAGAGGGGGGCTCGCGGCCCGCCGCAGAGCAAGAAGTCGTCGACAGGACGCCCATCGCCGACGACGACGACGACGATGCCGCGGCTCGCAACGGCGCCGACTTTGGCGGCTGGGATGAGGACGAGGACAAGGAGTACATGGAAAAGGGCAGGCGCAACGCCATGAGGCGGAGGGGCCTGGATCCGCGGAGCGACAAGAGGGCCAGCAAGAAGCAGGCCGCCAAGTAGCTTGGCAGATACCAAGGCGTTCAGGGTAGAGACAATAATGCAGCTTCATATTGACACATAGTTACAGAAAACTGTTATTAGTAATTGCAAGCTGTCCTGCACAAGTGCCGCCGCCCTTGCTTCATGCCGACGAGAAGGTAACGAAATGTCATCAAGTCATCATATGCGTCGTTTCGTCGTTGATAAAACCCGGCGTCTCCAGTGCACCCGGAGCCATGCAAGCCACCCCCCCCGGCTTCATGCCCCCTTTTAACCAGCTTTTCTTCTGTTTCTTCCAAATACCTTCAAAGCCAACTGTAGGCTCTCCAACAAGTCTTTTCGGTTTCGATAAAGTCCACCACCCGGCAGCCTGCCGACGCAAGGAGGGGGGAATCCCCGATCAACGGCGCAACCCACAAGCCAGTTGCAGACGTCTCACATGGGCAGGTCGTCGAACTGGGAGACGAGATCCCGAATCGTCCATCTCCACGCATCGCGATCCCGCGACCCCTGGCCAATCCACCTCTCGCACTTCTTGCGCCATCTGTCTTCCTCCTCGCGTTGTCGCCTGATGAACTCGGGCCCGACGTCAAACTCCTCGCCCACGAGCCAGTCGTCCTTGATGTCGCTGGGGCGACCGTCTCGCTCTTCCACGGCGTTGTCTTCGAGGTCCGGGATGTCCTTGAACACGTCCTCTTCGTCGTCGAGAGCGTTGAAGCCGTCCATGGTGTCGCTGGTCTCCGACTTGGCCTGGTTGGGCATGCCCATCTTGAGCCAGCACATGTTCTGAGGGTCGAATACCATACCCCCGACCACTTGAACGCCCTTTGTCGCGCTGATGTTGGTGATGAGGGCAGGACGAGGCGTGGGTGCTTCCTTGTCCTTGGCCCAGTGCTGCGCAGCGGACGTCGTCGATGGCGTCGATGCTGGGCCATGATCAAACACGTTCAGGGCATTCTCATTGCCCTCCCAGCGATACGTATCGGCGTTGTAGAACATTCCATTGACGACTTGGGGGGACAAGTTAGCGTGGGTGCTGCTGTGGTCGAGGAAGCTGGATGCCTACCCTTTGATTCTTTGCCGGAGTTGAGGTTGGAAATGAGGTGCGGTTTAAGCTGCTGAGGGCGTTTCGAATGCTTCTTGGAGCGGATCAACTGGTGAGGCAAGTGAGGTTGTAGGCCATGGCTAGTCCGGGTCGCGAGGGGCGCCTCTCGCTGAGGAGCCACAGGCGCGTAGTTGCCGCTGCTAGGGGCACGTTGCGCCAGGGCCGTCTCGCGGGCAATTCGGCTGGCTGCCGTGTCGCGCGCAAAGCGAGGTGTTTGGGCCACCCTGACGGGCGACAATGGAGCCGGCGGCGCAGGCGTGGTTATCCTGTCTGGAAGGATATGCTGGTAAAGCTTGCTCCGTAGCGTATTCTTGGACCCGGTGGCCACGGGTTGCTTCAAGAACTTGGTCTCCGTCTCTCGAGACGTCGGCAAGTCGTCGAACCCATCGAGTTCATGGCCATCGCCAAAGTGCTTCTTGTTCTTGGGTTTGCTAAGCCGTTCCCAGGTATCGGCTGCCCACTTGTACCGGTGAGGGCTCGGGGACCTCGCGGCGGACCTCGACAGCGAACGGGAAAACGGCCTAATGTCAATAGCATTGTCCGAATCGTGCCGACGAAACTGGCGCAGCGTCTTGGAGCTCACATGCTGAGACTGCGTCTGTGACGCCCCAGCGGGTAGGAACGGAAGATGCTTCCTCGCCTGGGAGACAATGCTCTCGGCGAAGCTGGCCCGCTGACGCTCCACAGGCGTTTTAGGCCGGAGGCCCGACTGGGGGCGATTGGAGTCGGTCCTCGACGATGGTCGATCGGACCGACTGGACAATGGTTTTCCCGGTGTATTATTCAACTGTCGTACAGCCGGGAGCGATCGCTTCTGCTTGAGAAGCTGCGCGCTTGTCGTGGGGGCCTCGTTTCGCAAGGAGGAAAAGGACGATCTTGCTCCGACTTCCCGCCGCTGCGGAGTCGACGGAGGCAATGAACGACCGGGGGACGTGGTGGTGGGGGTCGGTAGGCTTGTCACAGACGACTGTGAAGAGTGTCCGAGGCGTGACTGAGACCGTCGGCTTCGCTGAGGTATAGACGAGCCGCCACTCTCGTAGACGGGCTCCAGGGACGTCGAGTGCGCGCGCTCGTGGCTCAGTCGCGGCAGCCGAGCCTGCGCGGGGAGCTTGTTCGTAAAGGTCAAGGAAATGGCCGTCTTGGGACGCGCGGGGCTGGTCGGTCGAGCTTCTTTGACCCTGATGTTCCGGTGCAACGTGAGCTTGCCCGAGTCAAAGACCTTGCCGTCGCCAATGTCGAGACCGTCGAAGAAGTCTTGCCGGTCCGCCTCGGTAGCCATGCGCCTCTTTGGAGACAGGTCAGGCTCCTCGGGTATGCGCTCCGGCGACGTGCTCTTTTTCCGCTGCTGAAGTCTCTCGTGAAAGTTGACGGGGCCGGCGGGGAGGACCAGGCCCTCGAAGGTCTCGTCCTCGCTCTCCGCCGTGATTGAGCTCGAGACGCTGGGACTTAGCGCAGAGATCGAGGAGCTTCTGTTGGATCGTCCATCTCGGCGAGTCCCGCCATACCTGGTGCCAAGACTGCCCTCTCCCCAATCAAGCTCCTCGGGCTGCGATGGCGTCTTTGGGATGGCTTTCCTAGTCGACAAGCTCAGTTTTCCGTCCGACGGCAGCTCAAAATCTTTCTCAAAGTCGTCGTCGGCCTCCTTGGGCTTGTCCATTCTGCGGGGGGTTGGGGGCGTGATGAATGACACGGGCTGCGGTGTCGTCCTGATCCTGGAGACTTTGATGGTATCGCCACCGAACATGTCCTCGTCGTCGGCGGCATCCTTGAACTTTTCCAGGTTGAGAGCAGACGAGAGGGCGCTGGTGGAGGACTGGGTAGAGCTTCTGCGCTCGTCCTGGGGGTTGGTAGCGGCGGGCCGAGTCGTGGTCTTTTGTTTTGACGGGCTGGTCTGCGCGGACCCGCCGCTGACCTGGCGCAGAGTGTCGGGGAACTCGGCGTCCTTGTTGGGCTTGAGCGTCAAGCCCTGGGAGGCATCGGGGAGCTCCAGGTCATTTTCCCAGTCTTCTTGTATGATTTTTTTGAGTTTTCTTCCTCCCAGGCGCTTAATGGTGCCTCCCATGAGGGCAGAGCAAGGCACATTCTTGGGTATCGGGACGCCGGCGTGCTCTGCGGCAGCAATGGCGTCGACGTTGGACGACTCATCGCCGGCGGGAAGGTGGAACTGCTTTTCTTCCCCATTCCACGATTCTAGGTCGGAGCGGAGGGAGACGTGAGACGAGCCGGAGTCGCGGCGGCGAGAGGGGCCTTGGGTGCTTGGAGCAGTCGTGTTGGTGAGGGAACTTCGAAACGATAGCTCGTCGCCGTCGACGACGAAGTCGTCATCGTCCCAATTCTCGATGTCCTCGTCGACAGGTTGGCGTGTTTTCAGTTTGAGCCGTGGCTTGTCCATGGTCTCGACGAGGCCAGGACAGGCAGTCGCGTGCAGTGCAGCTATTCGGAGGAGCAGCCGTGGGCGATGCTGCTCAATGTGCGACCGGGGAGCACGACGCAGAGGGTCAGTTGAGCGGATTCATAATCGCCAAGCAGCCGATGGTCGTCTCGAGCGGTGAGCGGGCGTGTGGTCTCGACGCAAGCGATGCGATGGCGAATGGCAGCTGAACAGCCAAAGCCAAAGGTCGGAGCGGCGGCGTTGGCGTTGGATGGAAATGCTGCTGCCAGGGGGGGGTGCTGGAGTGCGACGTGCAGCGTCTCAGAGGCGGGGGTTTCGTGGGCTGGCAATAGAGACAAGACGCATGCGAGGCCAAAACGTGTCGTCGGTATCGATGCGCGATGATGTGCAAGGAAAGAGAAGTGAGGAGAGGCCACGATGCGATGTCGATGATGTATCGTGCAAACCAGCCCTCGGCCGTGGTGTGTGGTGGTGTGGGAAAAGACAAAAAAGGCTGGGGGGGGGGCCGGCCTCGAGAAGGGCCACTCTGGACAAAGCGCGAAGCTGGCTGTGGCTGGCAGGCAGCGGGCGCTGGCCGGCGGGCCCGCAGGTTTGCACCCTGTGCGACTACCAGGCACGCTTAGGGACGCCGTCCTGACCCTGGCTGACCCCTTTGGGCGGGGGGGGCTGCTGGGGCGGCCGGCCGGGGGCCTGCTGCTGGGCTAGGGCTGCTGGGCTGAGGCTAACTGGGCTGGGCCGGGGGCCGCTGGCCTGTCTCAGCGGTGGAGTCCCGGCGCGGACGCACTAACCCAGAGGGTACTTGTGTAGGTATGTACCGATGTTCTGGACTACCCGGTAAGGTACATGCCCAGGTGCCTCAGATAGCGATACCCACCTTTCGGCCTTAGATAATCACAGCCAGATGAGGGTACGTGTGAGGGTACGTAGACACCCACCTGCACGCGTAATCCCTAGTGCAAGCCAAGCACAATAAAGTAGACTCGGGTATTTTTGGATACCTAGGGGAATGGAGGAGGCCAGGCCGGGAAAGCTACCTATGTACAGTACATATTTGCAACTTGGGACTGGAGACTGTCTATAAACAGCCCCTTCACAAGCTGGTCCCTCTCGTCCTCTAGCCCGGTAGACGCGGGCTGTGCTCACCTTCTTCAGCGGGAGCCGTCGGTAAATATCCGCGGGCGGGGACCTATTTCGAGAGATAAGAGGAATCGAACTGTTTATAATCAGGTAGCCTCGGCAAACTCGTCCTGTTGGTCCTCCAACTTTGCCGTGTTGGTGATGTCTCCGGTTCCACCTCTGTTAAACAGGGCCCATGTACCCTTGCAACTAGGCGACTTTGCCGTCCTCCACAATACTTTGTACTCTCATCACTCAACCCTGGCGCTTCTCCGTCACTGCTGCCCGGTTTACGATGCGCGGTGGCGGTTCGCCGAGGCTCCTCTGTATTATGTACTGTGTGCCGTTGACCATTGCAAACTGAGAGTGGCTGAGGTTCCTGTTGAGGACCTGGTGCCATGCAAAGGACTCGGAGTTGAAGCCATCGACATCCGAAGTGAGCTGTAGCCATCGACATCCGAAGTGAGCTGTTGGTACATGCACTCGGCATCGCCCGTGCCTTTCCAGTTTCCCGTCGGGTCCAGTCGATGCGAGAAGAGATACCCGTGCTTGGGCTCTCCATCGGCCTGCTGCTGCTCTACCATGGCCGACAGGTGGCGGGTCGGAAGCTCCGGTTCCTGAGCAACGGGGCCTCGACTTGCGTCCACCGACCCGTCGTGCCGTCGGCTTTGCGAGTTCACTGCGTGCCATCCGAGTACTCAATGTACTCCCCGGGCCGCGACACACTCGCCGGCTGGTCGAGCGTCGGCCATCCCAACATGTTGCTGTGGAAGAAATGAGGACGGATGCGGTACGACGGAGACTTTTGTCTGCGCTCTCTGCAGGTGCCCGTGCGGTGTTTGTGTTAGACGAGCGAGGGCAGGCCACCAGTGGTTGCTGCATAACTGAGATGACGGGAGTGAGGATAGGAGAGAGGTTGCTTTTTTCCGAGATGGAGTCCTGCAAGGTACGAAGAACAGCCCTGAATTATGTCCATACTGTACAACATGCCCTGCGAGCCCGTTTGCTCGATACTTTGCACCCACCGGCCGCGACCCAAGGTACATACATACATACCTACTCTGTGTGCATTCTGGGCTCTGGCGGGTAATCTCGCACAGATGCTCCACAGCCGGTAGAGCAAAATGTTTCGTTCGTCTCGACGTCGTCGGACTTTGCAGCGACTCCCTCAGTTGTCCTGATTGCAGTAGCGTCCGCGGCACACGGTACATGGCTTGGCTCGAGCTTCTGGCTCCAGACGGATTTGAATAGACCCTTTCTTTTTTTCTCCTCTTTTTCACGCTCTAATTTCCACATGGGCTGGGCAGTGACGCGTTGTTCAGGGGGGGAAAGGGGGGCAGCATTGGACACGGAATAGGCACCAAGTACTTTTGCAGCTCTGCCATGCTCGCCGGAAGCCGAGTCTCCTTTGCCACCGCATCTCCGAGACTGAGTTTTGCTGAGTTTTCACCGCCAAGGTCGAAAATGTTAGGAAACAATCTATGTCAAGGGGGCCCATCTGTCTGCATGCTTGTACATACATACATACGTACACATGCATACTCTGTACATACACATGAGCTTTATTCCACCATCCGAGTGAGTAATCGTCTACCCAGCAACAGAGTAGAGTACCTAGATACCCGAGAGCCAATCCAGGATCTCGCTATTTTTCAATGGCACAGGCCTCCGTCAGCTTAAGATGGCTCGAAATCAACTCCAGCACGGATACGGATACTCTGTACAGAGTACAGAGTACCGAGTACATACATACATACATGGACAGAGGCCGGCCTGGGCCCAAGTGTGGCTGTGGCGGGTGAGTTGGCGCCGCGGGGCTGCTCGTGGCTGCTCAGTGCCACCTCCAGGAACTTACCCAGGTACCTTACTGTACAGTGCCTGGTGGGTACCTAGGTACGTAATTTTGTACCGGCAGTTCTTGGCGGTTTAGGCACTGTATGTACTTCGTAGTGGCGCGAAGCTCCAACAATGAAGCCCTCGCCAGATGGTGCCTAGCTTCAACAAGTCGCCACGCTCGTCGCGTCTCGTGCTCACCTGCTCAGGCCCGAGTCTTCCAGCCGACGCTAGCGCTCACCCCGAGATCGACGAGGAACATCTGATTCAATGGTATCCTGCGTCTACGAGAATCGTGACCCGCCAACAAGGGAAGCTCACGTTCTGTGGCAGCGTGCACGCTTCCGACGGCGAATCTAAACACGAGGCCCGACGGTCCCTTGCTCCGCCAACACACTCGCCTTGTCGCTTTAGCAACCCCCGCCGTCTCTTACGCGGGCCGGTTTGTGTCGTCGGCCTATTCCTGCTAAGCCCCAGCAGGGCCCATGGCTTTCATGCGTGTCCTCCGATTCCCCCGGAGCGACAAGGGCTCGGCACACGTGCTCGTGAACGTCTCGTCTGCGGGGCCGAACCCTTTGGACCTCAAGCTTGTGGCCACCGAGGGAGATGAGCCGTACGCCTGTGTCTGTGGGTCACGCCCCTATTCTCGACCCAACCCTCCCTCCAGGCTAACCACGCGCAGTGAAGCATCATCGAGTGTCTTTACTCCGCGTTAAGAATTGCCCGGTTTCCGAGGACGAGTGGGAGCACATCTTGGAGGCGTTGTTACAGCGGCAGACTGCCCATGACATTCAGGTAGCTGCCGCTGTTCAAGCCGAGTCGTCCATCTCCCTCACTGTCCGGAAGCAAGTGCAAGGCATCACGGTATGTGGCTACGGACCATCGCCTCAGACGATACCAGGGACTATCACGTTGACCGAGCCTACAGCAACGGCTCGGTACCATTACTCTCAAATGTGATCAGACAGAGCGGATCGAGCTGTTTCAGTGGTGCGACTGGTCGCTTGACGCAATGGCCAGGTACCAGAAAGAGGCGGCCGATTCAGCAGTCAAGGCCCGTGACTTGGAGGCTGAGGTGGCAGGCCTCCAAGCACAATTGGACGAGCTCGTGCGAGCAAAGCAAGATGACGAAGCAGCCTTGCTCCTCAAGTTCAGGGACCTGCTCAACGAAAAGAAGGTCAAGATCCGCGAGCAACAAAAGATCATCACGGTATCTTCATTCAACAGGGAAGGATCGGCCTCCTCGCAGCTGCATCCGGCGGGGGACGATGCAGCGGCTCATCATCCAGCGCCGTCTCGACCCAGGAAGAGAAAAGCAGCAAAAAGTGTTGTCGCCGAGGCTCAAGACGACAGTGATCAGGCCATGGAGGACGCCGCCGTGAAATCAGAGCCAGAGGATACGGATCCCGGTAACACCAGTGACGGCACAGCGTCAGTGGACGACGAAGAAGACGACAACGGCCCCGCCGAGACAGAGACCACCCGTGACGTTGATCCAGGGCAGTCGGTTTCAACGCACGGCAACGGAGGGCAGCAACAGGCACCCCCCCAAAAGATGACTCGAGCCCCCCCTCCTCGACGAGACCTGCCTTTTACACATAAGCAGACTACTGCTCCGCCTCCAGCAGAGGAGGAAACGGACTCCGACGATGAGCTATGACACTGCCAAACGGAGAGTCTAGGAACAGCAGGCTTGTACGAAAGCTTAAGTCTTCACCATGTCTCCATCATTGTTAATCATGGCAAGGGTTCGGAGGCGCTCTGGTTTGGACAAGAGATTTTTGATCGAGCCATGCAGATCTCAGGGATACTTGTACCAGACAGGCCATGAGTGGTCAAGTCTCTACCGCCTGTCATCCTCTCCAAACTTGTTCTTCCAAAAGGCACGAAAGTGCTTCTGCTTCCCCAGCTCGGACACATCGGCGACCTCCTTGGGAGTCAGCTTGATCAGGGGCAGCTTGGAGATGTAACGCTCCATGCGGTCCTTCTTTGAGCTGGTAGTGATGACAACCAGGCCTTGGTCGATGCACCACCTCAGCCCAATATCGGATTCCGTGACGCCGTACTTTTCCGCCAGCTGCCTCCAGGCAGCGTCAACGGGGCCGCCCTTGGCCGAGGTGAGCGGAGCAAGGGGCGCGTAGCATGCGACGGCAATGTTGTTCTTGTTGTGGAAGTCGACGAGATCGCCGTGCTGCAAGTAGGGGTGGAACTCGATCTGGTTGATGGCCGGCGGGACCTTGGCCGTCTTGAGCAGCACCTCGATGTGCTCCTGGAGGAAGTTGGAGACGCCGATGGACTTGGCCCGTCCCGACGCCTTGATGGCCTCGAGGTCGGCCCACTTCTGCTGCAGCTCGGCCTCGGAATCGGCAAACCAGGGGCCGTGGATGAGGTAGAGGTCGACGTAGTCGAGACGAAGCTTCTTCAAGGACAGGTCGAAGGCCTCGCGGGTCGACTTCTTGTCGGTGGCGCTGATCTTTGTGGTGACGAATAGCTGCTCGCGGGGCACCTTGGCCGCCTCGATGGCAGCGCCGAGCTCCTCCTCGTTGCCGTACACTGCCAGGGTGCGCGAGTCAGCAAGGGCAGGTTGGGGTAGGCGCCGTGTCCTCGCAGGCTTGCCTTCAGCGCCATCGAGATGACGGTAGCCGGATAGAATGGCCGTCTTGGTAAGCTGGACAATGTCGTCGTCGAGCGGGCCACCGGCCGCGGGGCCCCATTTGCCTCTGGCGGTCCCAAGCCCATAGGCAAGCTAGGAGGTGGCCCGTCGTTACTAGAGCGACGAGGGAGGCAACTGAGCAGCTGTCACGCACCATTGGAATCTCATTGCCGTCGTTGAGCTTCAGGGTAGGGAGAGCGGGGGTCTGCTTGGGGGCCTTGCCCGAAGCGTCGGGCTCGAAGGTTGAGCCGATCGAGTTCATGCTGGGCGGGCCTGGGCGCGTGGGGCTTCTAGTCTTGCGGTTGGAATCGTGGACAGGCCGACTTTCCAGCAAGGTCGGCGAAAAGGACGAAGTTTACAAGGCAAGTCAAAGTCTGTATGTACAGTAGCTTGCCTGCGGGAGGGGGGGGGGAAGAGGGGGGGGGACCTGTTAGCCGTTACACGCAATCCAGTGCTGTTGCAGCGTTTGAGGCTCGGACTTAGTCGCGGTACCTACCGAGGCTGTATACGCAAATCGGAAGGTACCGCCTAGAGAGGTTCCGTCACAGTGGGAAATGAGGCAATTCGTGGCGGAGCATAATCCCGGATTCCGAGAGTCCCGCCTTCTCGCAGGTGGGGTCGGCGGTGATGTCAGCGTCTCTTGTGCCTCCGAGGGCTGTCCAATGTCGGCCATCACCATCCTTACTCGTCTGTTCGGGCATGAAAACATGCGTTGCGTCGCCGAGAACACCTAGACATCCTTCCAACCCGCATCCCGCTCCGTAAACGGGTCGCCGTTGATGCTTTGCCGAGCCGTTCTGCAAAGAGCCAGCCCGCGACTCCGAGCAGCAACAACCATGGCCGCCTCGTCGCTGCAAGAGCTGGAAAAGTCGTGGCGCTTCACGCAGTCGCTGCCCGCCGACGCCCTCTACCCGACCCCGGCCGCGTCGCACAAGACGCCCCGAGACCAGTTCGTCCCGCGCCCAGTCCGCGACGCCCTCTTTACCTGGGTCCGGCCCGAACAGCAACGGGATCCCGAGCTGCTGGCCGTGAGCCCGGCCGCCGTACGGGATCTGGGGCTCAAGCCGGACGAGCCCGCGACCCAGGACTTTGGCCAGTTCGTGGCGGGCAACAAGCTGTACGGCTGGGACGAGGACAAGCTCGAGGGCGGCTACCCTTGGGCGCAATGCTACGGGGGCTTTCAGTTTGGCCAGTGGGCCGGCCAGCTCGGAGACGGGAGAGCCATATCGCTCTTCGAGACGACGAACCCGTCCACCGGCGTGCGCCATGAGCTGCAGCTCAAGGGCGCCGGCCTGACGCCCTACTCGCGCTTCGCCGACGGCAAAGCGGTGCTGCGGTCGAGCATCCGCGAGTTCGTCGTGTCCGAAGCCCTCAATGCGCTCAAGATTCCAAGCACGCGCGCCCTGTCACTCACTCTCCTGCCGCATTCCAAGGTCATGCGGGAGACCATCGAGCCGGGCGCGATAGTCTTGCGCTTCGCCCAGTCCTGGCTGCGGCTCGGCAACTTTGACATCCTGCGCGCCCGCGGCGACAGGGCCCTGATCCGGAAGCTGGCGACGTACATCGCCGACGACGTCTTTGGCGGCTGGGAGAGCCTGCCGGGCCGGCTGGACGACCCGGACACACCCGGCGCCTCGCCGCCACCGGCACGCGGGGTTGCCGCCGATGACGTCCAGGGCCCCGATGACGCGGCCGAGAACCGCTTCACCAGGCTGTATCGGGAGGTGGTGAGAAGAAATGCCGCAACTGTGGCCGCTTGGCAGGCATACGGTTTCATGAACGGCGTCTTGGTACGAGTCTCACCTGCTCTCCCCCTCAAGCCTGACTGACGCGTGGTCTGGCTAGAACACGGACAACACGTCCATCTACGGCCTGTCCATGGACTTTGGACCCTTTGCCTTTATGGACAACTTTGACCCTTCCTATACCCCTAATCACGACGACCACATGCTGCGATATAGCTACAAGAACCAGCCAACCATTGTCTGGTGGAACCTGGTGCGATTCGGAGAGGCAATGGGCGAGTTGATGGGCGCGGGCGCCGACGTCGACGATGCTACTTTTGTCGGAGAGGGCGTCACCGAGGGACATGAGAAGGCCATTGTCGCCCGCGCCGAAAAACTCATCACGCAGGCGGGCGAGGAATACAAGGATGCGTTCCTGGCAGAGTACAAGAGGCTGATGACGGCTCGGCTGGGGCTGCGGCGCTTCGACGAGTCCGATTTCGACGAGCTGTTCACTGGCGCCCTCGACACAATGGAGGCTCTGGAGCTCGACTTCAACCACTTCTTTCGTCGGCTGAGCGGCATCCGGCTGGCAGACATTCCAACCCCCGAGGCAAGGAGACAACAGGCTTCCGTCTTCTTCCACAAGGAAGGCGCGCCGAAATCCGTTGGCGACGGCGAGGCCCGGAAGCAGGTCGCCGCATGGCTCGAGAAATGGCACAGACGCGTCACCCAGGACTGGGGCGTCGACGCGGATGAGGAGAGGATCAGAGCCATGAAGAGCGTCAATCCCAACTTTGTTCCCCGCGGCTGGATCTTGGACGAGGTCATCCGGCGCGTAGAGAAGAACGGCGAGCGAGACGTCTTGGGCCGCATCATGCACATGGCGCTCAACTCTTTTGAGGACGAGTGGCATGGCAAGACGGTGGATGGCGTCGCGTGGAAAGGCGATGCCGAGGAAGAACAGCGATGGACGGGCGATGTGCCGCGGACGGAGCGAGCAATGCAGTGTAGCTGCAGCTCTTGAGCTTTGGCGGGCGACTATGACGCCGCCGAGTAGACAAAGGCGCCCTCGCATCACGACCGTGGGCTACGGCGAGTCACACGGCGAGCTGTTGGGAATGTTACGACCGGCGGTAAGAGGCAACGCTCATGGAGACAAAACAATCTCTCTCCCATGCTTCCATATCGGCGTATTGCTTGCTCTGGAGCACAAGATAGAGGAAGACTCGACTGTAGCGGCGTGTCCACCGGAGCAGACAGCCGCTCAAGCTCACCTACAATAAAATGTGCTCGGGTACAATTATGGAGGAGAAGAGGAAAGAGAAAAAGACGGACGGCAAAATTCTGCTGATAAAGATGGGCTGGGCGGTTGTGGCCTGAGGCAGAAAGCGGCCGGCCAATCAGCGCCCTTGTAAATTAATCGAGGTACTGGATTAGCTCCCCGTCCGCCCATGGCCCTTCCGAGCCAGTTCTCCCGCAGACGTCAACGACCGAGCCCTCCTCTCCTCCTCCTCCCCCCCCCCGGCCTGTGCCCTGCATCGCCGACTCGCTTCACGTCGTCAGGGCGACACGATGCTTCGACACTCTCTGGCACGTTCGGCTTGGCGGACGGGCAGGCGGGCCGCCAACCCCACGCGGGCCTTTGCGACAACACCACAGCGCCTCGCCGAGGTCGAACTGACTGTTGGTGAGCATCGCGCGCGAAGCCCTGGCTATTGGACGGCGGGCGTGTGCTAACGCGGCCTCAGATGGGAAGAAGGTCTCGATTGAGGGTAATGGCGATGCATCCTGAGCTCCGGCGGCCATTGTTGCTGACGGCCGAGGTAGCTGGCTCTGCCCTGATCCAAGCTTGCGAGAAGGCTGGCGTCACCATCCCCAGGTAACACCGAGCTCCCCGAAACTCTACGTCGAGTCCCGCTGGCAACTCGAGCTAACCTGCACTCCAGATTCTGCTACCATGAGTACGAGAACCACCGCCCATTGCCCCCCCCCAACCGACTCTAATGACGGCGCCAGGAAACTCATGATTGCTGGCAATTGCCGTATGTGCCTGGTCGAGGTGGAAAGAGCCCCGAAGCCCGTAGCCTCCTGCGCCTGGCCAGTGCAGCCTGGCATGGTGGTCAAGACAAACTCGCCCCTCACCCACAAGGCTCGCGAGGGCGTCATGGAGTTCCTCCTCGCCAACCACCCCCTCGACTGCCCCATCTGCGACCAAGGTGGCGAGTGCGACCTACAAGACCAATCCATGCGGTACGGCGCCGATCGCGGCCGATTTCACGAGATGGGAGGTAAGCGAGCCGTCGAGGACAAGAACATTGGACCCTTGATCAAGACGTCCATGAACCGATGCATCCACTGCACCCGGTGTGTGCGGTTTGCCAACGACATCGCCGGTGCCCCTGAGCTCGGTTCGACTGGCCGAGGCAACGACCTGCAGATCGGCACCTATCTCGAAAAGAACCTGGACTCGGAGCTCTCTGGAAACGTCATCGACCTCTGTCCCGTCGGCGCCCTGACTTCCAAGCCATACGCTTTCAGGGCTCGTCCTTGGGAACTGAAGCACACCGAGTCGGTTGACGTGCTCGACGGCTTGGGCTCCAGCATCCGCGTTGACTCGAGAGGCCTCGAGGTCATGCGCGTCCTCCCTCGCCTAAACGACGACGTCAATGAGGAATGGATCAACGACAAGACCAGATTCGCCTGCGACGGCCTCAAGACACAGCGTCTGACGCTGCCCCTGATCCGACGAGAGGGCAAGTTCGAGCCTGCGGATTGGGAGGAGGCACTTACCGAGGTGGCCAGGGCCTGGGAGCAGAAGAAGCCTCAGTGCAATGAGTTCAAGATTATCGCTGGTGCCCTGACCGAAGTCGAGTCTCTTGTTGTTGCCAAGGACATGGCCAACAAGCTGGGATCTGACAATCTCGCCCTGGACACTCCCGGTGGCAGCCGGCCTCTGGCCCACGGCATCGACGTGCGATCAAACTATCTGTTTAACTCGAGAATCTGGGGTATCGAGGAAGCCGACTGCATCCTCATTGTCGGAAGCAACCCTCGGCACGAGGCCGCCGTCTTAAATGCCCGCATCAGGAAACAGTGGCTTCGCTCCGACCTCGAAATTGGCGTCGTCGGCGAGACTTGGGAATCGACCTTTGACTTTGAGCACCTTGGAACCGACCATGGCTCCCTGAAAAAGGCACTGGCCGGTCCGTTTGGCAAGAAGCTCCAGGCTGCGAAGAGGCCCATGATTATTGTCGGCTCCGGCGTGACAGATCACGCAGACGCCCAGGCCTTCTACGAGACGGTCGGCGCTTTCGTGGAGAAGAACTCGGCCAACTTTATGACGGAGGAGTGGGACGGCTACAACGTGCTGCAGAGGGAGGCGTCGAGGGCCGGCGCCTTCGAGGTCGGCTTCGTCACCCCGTCGGCGGCGGTTGCCGAGACCAAGCCCAAGTTTGTGTGGCTGCTGGGCGCCGACGAGTTCAACGAAGCGGACATTCCCAAGGATGCCTTTGTCGTCTACCAGGGGCACCACGGCGACCGCGGCGCGCAGATTGCCGACATTGTGCTGCCAGGCGCTGCCTACACAGAAAAGGCGGGCACCTACATCAACACGGAGGGGCGGGTGCAGATGACGCGGGCCGCCACGTCGCTGCCCGGCGGCGCGCGAACCGACTGGAAGATCCTCCGCGCGGCCGGCGAGTTCCTGGGTGCACCACTGCCCTACGACGACGTGTCCGCCGTCCGGGATCGCATGGCGGATTTCAGCCCGGCCCTGGCGGCCTACGACGTGGTTGAGCCCGTCGCTCTGCGGCAACTAAGCAAGGTGCAGCTGGTGGACCACAACAAGGGAGCAAAGGCCGGCGGCTCGCCTCTGACTAGGGTCATTGAAAACTTTTATTTCACAGACGTCATCTCTCGAAGGTATGCCCCTTTCTTGTCCTTTGCCGCGGGCTTCCCAGTGCTAACTCGAGGCCGATGACAGCTCACCGACAATGGCCCGGTGTTCGGCGGCCAAGGCCACTGGAGACCCGAGGACGAACCTGATGGCGCCGGGTATGGAGGAGGACAAGCCCATGGGCCAGGTCGCGTACGGGGTATGAGGGAAGATGGCGGCTGTATCAAAATAGAAGACGATTCGTCTTGAGTCTGGTGAAGTGGGTATGAATCTGTACATATAGGACGCCGGCTTGAGGGCAGCAATGGGGATCAAATGACTTGACAATGGCCGATGTCTTGAATAACAGCAAGCGAGCGTGCAGTCTGCGCCGAGAGTGCCAAGCCCGTTGGGCATAGGCGTGTCCGCAAGCCATGGCTGACGCCCTAGTCGATGGCGGTGCCCAGGGCAGGAGAGAGGCGAGCGGGCAGGCCAGGAGGCGGTCAGGGCTTGCGTCGCGAGGCCGTACTCGGCTTGAGGATGCCGGCTAGGGGACGAGAAGACCGGGCCCTGTACTACTGGGCGGCTCTCTCAGTCTCCCGCTTGAGGGCCTGGTGATAAAATGCCCTGTTGCGAGCGACGTGGGCGTCGAAGCCCTTGAGCTCGCTGAGGGCCCTGGAGACGGCGGCCATGAGCTCCTTGACCACCCACTCACGCGGGTTCGCGGGGGGGCGAGACTTGGAGAAGTCGGGCAGCGGGACGACCTCGGGTGTCAAGGCGTCGGGAGACGCCTCCATATTTGAGATGAGAACGGCGCGGTCGGCGGGGGCGAGGGCAGACGGCTGAGCGTGCTCGGGGCGAGAGGGGGCGGCGGCGAGGCGGGCCTCGTCGGCGGCGGCCTCGCGCAAGAGGCGGACGCACTCACGGCGGACGAGGGCGCGGATGTTTGCGCGGACGTGGAGGGCGTGGGCGTCGTGGTCCGCGAGGAGGAGGTTGAGCCGGGCGACGCGGCTGTCCGACGAGCTCGCGGGGGCGGCGGCGGGGGCGGCGAGGTCCGTGGTCAGTGGCACGAAGATGGAGGCTGCGGTGGACTTGAGCAGGGGAATGGGCGGGTCGTCGCGCTCGTTGGTGGTGGTGGTGTCGCCGGGACGGGCACTGTCGTGGCCTGGCCTGCTGACGGCGGCAGAGGGCGGTGGCGGCGAGCGCATGCGCCGCGGGCGGGTGGGGACGACGTCGTGGTTCATGCCGGGGACATGGCGGCCGCCAGCTGGGGCGGGTTGGGGTACGGCGCAGCTGAAGCAGCAAGCGGCTGGACAGCTCGCAAGCTCGTCCGTTCCCTGCTGGGGTATCTGAGTATTTCGCCGACAAAGGACGAGGCCGGCGCACGCTTTGCTTCCTCGGGCTTCGGTGCGATGCCTCCTCTCGCGGACTTGCAGCGTCGAGGCTGCTGAGTGTGGTGGATGGATGTGGTTGCGCGGTTGGGGGAGGCGAGGTGGCCTTTACATGTATGTATGTATGTACAGATGGAAGCAGGTCGAAGCCGGGCGCGCCGAACGTGTGCTGTTGGTAGGCGATAAAGACGCTTGCCGATCGCTGCTCTGCGGATACGCGCCTGCCCGGGTAGGAAGGCGCGCGCGCCACCGCGGGTGGCTTCCGGCGAGGCACAATGCGGGGCGTGTCAGCCCAAGAGAGACATGCGCAGGCGGCGAGACATGCGCAGCGCCGAAGATGGCTAATTGAATAACATATACAGAGTACTCTGTACTGTATAAGTTACGGATATGCTGTATATGTTACAGAGTACAGAGTACATGTCCGTACATACATACTTAGGTACCTAGGTACTTCCTAGTGGTGCGTGACTGGCTGACTGTCTCATCGCGGCCACTCCCGCAGCCTCCATCTCGCGGGCACGCCACATAGTGGCTCCGTATCATCAAGTACAACATACATACATGCAGATCAGGCAGAATACGCACTTGTTAGCCGTCATCACGTGTCGACATCGACGCTCCTCGCCGGGACATGCCCAAGCCTCCACATCACCAGTCCTCCCGTGCACCGTGCCGCAGAGCTTGCCGACGCCCATCCGCCACCCGAGCCCTGGCACGCAACATGCGACGCCCGTCAGCCGGCCGAGCTCCGCGGGAAACGCGGATCCCGTCCACGCGCTCCCGAGAGCAGCTCGAGGCCGGCCGCGCGCACCGTAGTCTTGCTCGTCCAGGGCCAGTCCCACGTCTCTGAGCGTGCTCGCAGGCTCGAGGCCCCAGACGATGCCGACGCTCTTCTCTGGCGGGCCGCGGGCCGCTCACCTCGACGGGAGCACCTTTCCCATGTACTCTCTGCCAATCTTGAGCGCCGTTCGCACCGCGTCTTCTAGCCGCCTGTCTTTGCGTTTCCGCATCCACAGCAGTATCAGGGCCAGGACGATGCCGTCCATGACCAGGTGCTTCATCAGGAGCCACGCTATCCAGCCGAACTGGGCCGGAAAGCTGCGCTCCTTTTTCGACCTCCACTCCCGCCCCGCCGAGATCTGCTCCCGCAGCGCCGCGATCTCGGCCGACAGGTTCGTCATGGCGCGCTCCACCTTTTTCTGCCAGCGGCTGCTGCCCCTCTCCGAGTCCGCTGGCACGTCGTCCCCGTGTCCCTCCTGTTGCTGCGACCGCAGCTCGGCCTCGTCGTGCTCGCTCATCGGGCTGAGCACCTTCATCGGGCCTTCGGTGCCACTCAGCGGCTGCTGGAAGTGGCGCGCTGCGCTGGAAGAGCCGCCTGCCGGGGGGGAGGAGCTGGAGGAGCTGGGGGCGTTGTGCTTGATCTGGTTCCAGACGAATTCGAGTTCGGCCACGAGCTCGGTGGCGTCGCTGGGCAGACCAGCCGTTAGCAATTTCCCGCCCCCGACGAGAGACGGCCGAGCTTACGATGTAGTGGCGTAGCGATGCATCGTCTCGATGAGTGCCTCGACATATCTGCGCTTGGACTCGGTACGCGTCAGTCCCTTTTGCGAGTTCCAAGCATGCCACTTGTCCCGTTCCCTCTGCAGCTCGTCCGCCGACAGCCCCGGCACCGATGTGGGCTGCTCCATGACCCCGTCGACGTCGCCCTCCATGGCCTGCTTGTAGAGGCCATAGAGGCGCAGGCGGTCCGACGGCGGTGGCCGCGACGCCCCCGTCTTGGGAATCTTTTTGACGGTATTGAGGGCGTGGACAAAGACCCGATCTACTCCGGAGCCAAGTCAGTATGTGCACGCCACCTGCAACGGCTCGAGCCTCGCAGCACGTACCCACGGAGTCGGTCATGGTGGCGATGTGGTTGGAGGCAGGCCCGACGCCGCCACAAGAAGAACGCCGCGCCTTGGCGAGACGGTGGTTAGGGGCGCCGGCTCTATCGCCTGCGTCCACCTCAGACGGCCAGACGGGCGGCGCGGCTACAATCGCACGGCCTCGAGGTTGGAGAAGGCGCCCTTGGTGGCGGGTTGGGTGGCAGTATTCGTGCAACGGCCAATTGTTATTGCCGCCGGGCTCGTGCCGCCATCCGCAGCCACGAGGACGAATGCTTGGCGCGGCGGCTGCTGCGAGGGCGAAGGACTCGGGGGGCGGGATCGTGGGCGAGGCCTGAGGTTCTCGGCAGTCGGCTCGTGTCTGTCACCAGTTGGGGGTCGTGATGGCGGCTTGATAACGGACCAGGCCCTCGGACGCCGGCGGTCAAGGCTTATCTCGGCTACCTTTTCCACAGTGACAGCCTGTGCCTGTGCCGCAGTACCAGTGCTAAGCGTAGATGGGGCTCGGTACCTGAACCTTCGGCGCTTGCTGCAACTGTAATGAACGCCTACGCGAGCCGAGGAGTTCGAAAGTACAAGGGTACATGTCTCATCACCTAGGTACCTACCTAGGTAGGAACTTTACTCGTACATCCGCGTGTGGGTCATATGTATGTGCCTTGCACCCAACAGCTGCGGGCACCATGGTGGCCTTTTCCATCGCAACCAAGTCAGTGCTTCATCGACATCTGGGTCCCTCCAAACCCAAGCAGCTCGCACTGTCACTAGGTTCTGTTCCATCACCCCATCTGGTGGGACCCCGCGTGATGGCCTCAAGACATGCACTGTTGTATGACGAAGCATGCTTTCCCCCCCATCTTGCTGCCAGCCTCGATAAATAAAAGAAAATGCAGTCGTCTCTAACCGGAAGGATGGTGGCGTAGCCGTACTCCCCTTATCAAAGTGGCTACTCACGTCCATTCCTCCCCGCCAGGTACGCCTGGTAGCCGACATCCTCGAGCCGCGCGGCCTTAGCCTCAACCTCGGCGCGCATGCCCTCCATATACGAGGCCATGCGGTCGCGGTACTCCGGGTAGTGGGAGCCAAGGATGCGGACGGCCAGCAGGGCGGCGTTTGTCGAGTTGTTGATGCCGACTGTGGCCACGGGGATGCCCCTGGGCATCTGCACAATGCTCAGCAGGCTATCGTTGCCGTCGAGATAGGTCGCCTTAACGGGGACGCCAATGACGGGCACCGTCGTCTCCGAGGCTAGCATGCCCGGCAAGTGGGCGGCGCCGCCGGCCGCGGCGATAAGCACCTTCACACCGCGCGCCGCGGCGTCGCGTCCTAGCTCGGCCATGCGGTCCGGGGTACGGTGCGCCGACGTAATAGTGCAGTCGTACGGCACGCCGAAGGCCTCCAGGACGTCGAGGCCAGCCGATAGCACCGATAGGTCCGAGTCGGAGCCCATGGTCACTACGACGAGGGGCGACTTAGCATCACGCGAGCTCTTGCCACTTCCGCTTTTGGTGGTCTGTACGAGCTTAATCGAAGACGAGGCGCTCGCTGCCTCGGGGCGTAGCTGCTTAGCCGAAGCGTTAAGGCGCCCCCGCCTTATAGCGTCGACGTAGTTAATAAATGGGCTAATAGTGCGGAGTAGGTCGACGTCGGACGATGGCGTAGTAAAGGTAATATGGCCAATCTTGCGGCCGGGCTTAGACGCTTTGCCATAAAGGTGTAGGTAAATATCGGTATCGTCAATATACTCGGTCTCGGCTAAACCGACGAGCTTGTCGTGTGAGTCCGGGGCGGCGCCGCCTAGGATGTTGACCATAGCGGCCTGGGCGGCGCGAGGCGTTAGGCGAAGCGACTTAGGCACAAGGTCGAGAATGGCGCAGAGCTGTGCCTTATACTGCGACATATACGGCACCGCCTCAATGGTATAGTGGCCCGAGTTGTGCGGCCTGGGCGCCACCTCGTTGACCAGAATGGTTCCGTCCTGTAGCAGAAACATCTCGACGGCAAAGACGCCCCTCCCCCATAAGCTCCTAACAACCTGTTCAGCAACGCGCTGGGCCTTATGGCCGACGGCAGCGTCGATGCCGCGCGGGGGCATTAAGACCGTCTTACAGACGTTATCCTCGTGGACCGTCTCAACAGCCGGGTACGAGTAAACGCCTGTGCAATCGCCGGCGATATCCTCGGTGCGAATAACTATAACGGCCAGCTCCATAGCAAAGGGAACCCATTTCTCGGCGTAAAGCGGCAAGGCGCCAAGGGCTTTTATAGCAGCCTCAAAGTCGTCGGGTCCGCCGACCTTAAAGTTACCGCGGCCATCGTAGGAGCCCTTACGGGCCTTAACCATAAAAGGAAAAGCCAGGAGGTCGTAGGCATCTTTAAGCGAGGTGGCCAGGAGCTCGCTGCCGTCGAGGGCCATCTGCAGCGCCACAGGGATACCGTTTGCGCGAAAGTGCTCCTTTTGCTCGTACTTATCTTGGACGAGGCGCAGTGTGCGCCATGATGGGTGAACAGGCACTCTCCTCAGCTCGCCCGAGGCCGAGCGCACGCCGCCCACGGCAATATCCTCGAGCACATCGGCGTTAACGTGCTCAATCTCGACTGTTAGCACGTCGCAGCGTGCCGCCAGCTCCCGCACCTTAGCGGCGTCCTTAAAGGACCCGGATACGTGCCTTTCGCTACCGTTAACCTGCTTGGCCGGGCATGCGTCCTCGTCGAGCACGACGACGTGGTAGCCCAGCGGTCCGGCCGCCTCGCACAGCATCCGGCCTAGCTGGCCGCCGCCGAGCAGTCCAATCACGGGGGGGGAAGACATTTGGAATCTTTGAACAGTGGGTCAGGCTCTTCCAATGGTCTCGAGGTTTCGTCTGGTTGACAATGCAATGGTTGAGGTAACACCTCTTCTTGAGTTTCTTCAAACTGTTTCGATTCGTCCGACTCGGTGGACGACGGTGGTTAGCTGCGTGCTTCCAAGGTTTCCACCAGCTTTGACGACATGCGGTTGGGGATTGTCACCAACGGTACTAACGATGCGGAGTGGTACAACGAGATGCAGCCCCACCAGACTCGGGTAGCGAGGTAATATAACTGTGCAGAAGTGCACACAGTACAACCTTGGCTGTGATGGATTCTAACGGCTCAGAGTGCAGAATTTGGTCCTGGCGTGGTCGCCAACTTTACTCGTACGTGTGGGTCATGTGCATGTATTTTCTAAGTCTACTTCTCGGGTCGCATAGAGAGGGAATGGCTTTAAGTAGTCATCCCCGGAAAAGGGCTTTCCCGAGGGGCTTACATAAGCCCTCATCAGTAGGTAGTACCTAGGGTCAAGCGCGATTTGGCGGGGTGGGATCGCCGCAGAACGGAGGCAAGACGCCCACCTGCTTACCATGTACCTACCTACATAGGTACCTATGCACTGGTAGAAGCGCGACCTTATCGCGGTAATGGAAAAGAGTATTACTATGGAAAATGGGGGAAAACGAGGCATGGAATGCTACAGAGTACAACTCGGGTATCTTTACGAAATTGTTACAAAGTACATAGACATCCCCCACCCAGCTGTACATACCTTCAAATCAGGCCAGTCCGTTCATCCTAGATGCCAACGCCACGTTTCATCCTTGCCCGCTGCCCGGCTCGGCCGTCTCCGCAGCGTCGCGAACAGCTTCTTGAAAGGCCGCCCTTTTCGCCTCGTACGTCTTCATCAATTTCTTGTTCTCCAGCGCCATCATCGCTGCCTTGTGCCCTGCTTCTTTCTTCTGCAGAGCCGTGCCCGTGCCGAGCAGCTTGTTCTTCTCGCCCCATCCGTCGAGATAGGCGCCAACGGTATAGAGCGGCAGGCCGAGATCCTTGTGTTTGCTGTCCCCAGGAATGTCTTGGTAGCGGATGACCACGCCTTTGGCCCCAACAACGGCCCTCAGCTTGTCTTTGGCATTGAGGTCCCCAGAACCCGGCGCGAGGTAGGCTGCCTTGATGTTCGACGGCTGCGAGCTCGAGAGCAACTTTTCGTTTTCGACGATTTTGTCCCTGATGGTATGGCCCCAGAGTGTCTTGAGCCAGCGGGCGGCATTGGCCAGGCCGTTCTGGGGGTCTGAGAGGATGACGGCAGCCACGTAGGCCTCGAACATGTCGCCCTGCGTCTTGAGCCGATCCTTGTCGCTCGATCGCCCCCTTCCCGGCTCTGCGGCTTTGAGCAAGTCGTCTGGGAGTCTAGCCCGCAGATGCATGTCATAACGTCGAAAATACTGGGCTAGAGTTGTGTTGCGAATCAAGAGTTCCCGCAGCTGAGAGCAACGACCGGATGGAGTGCGTCCAAAGGTCTGGAAGATCAAGCTCGAGGCAATGAGCTCGAGGTACGCATCGCCAAGCCACTCCAAACGCTCGTAGTTTTGCACAAGACCACAGCCAGGATGAGTAAAGGCGACCTCTTCAAGCTCGGGGTCCAGTATCCTGGGCAGAGGCGGCAGATCGGAAGAGATTTCCGACGAGGTCCACGGCGTCACGGCCACCAGCGACGGAAGAGCTATCCCAGAGGCCGCCCGGCATGGAGCTGTTGACGCATCACCCGCCGCCGTTGCTGTCTCCCGAAACGAGCTCTCTGTTGAGCATTTTCTCTTGCTCTGCTGGTCTGCTCGGCCAAGCCCCTCGCCCGTCTCCAGACTCGACGCTGGACGCTTGGCCATTCTTATCCTCCCAGACGCAGATGCGAATCGTAAGTGGCGGCCAGGTGTGAATCGAAAAGCCGTGGTTTTAAGAATATGAGGCAGATTCCCGATCATCGAGCGTAGATGAATCTATGTTTTTCCCGGAGAGAGACCAGACTTGGGCTGAGTTTAAGTATTCATTGCTCTGATGGTACATATTAGCATGTACACACTACGTACCCAGATCAAGAGCCCCATCTCCGACAGACCCGCCAAAAGCAGGCTCTCGGCCAATCATTACTGTTTTCTACCTTGACCGTCATGTAAACTTCAACCTCAACCCGGCCTTGAAGATCCGTCACCAAGCGCGCCTTGAGCCCTCGGCCATGCAAAGATGAGTGTCCCCCGTGCGCGGATGCTCGACCTGATGAAGGTATGGATCTACCGAGTACATTTGACCCCATCCCAAGCTGATGCCCCCTTCAGGCACAATGCCAAATCTTCGCGACAATCTACAATCCTGAGGGAACCCGCATGGGCAGCAAGATCTTGCGGCAGCGCTTAAAGGGGCCCGCAATGGCCGCCTACTACCCGAGGAAGACGGCGACCATCGGGGACGTGAAGCAGGAGTTTGGCCCTGTCCTCGCAACCTGGGATGATCAGGAGGAAGACCGATTCGAGTACATTGAAGAGTGAGGACGAGCATCCCATTGACGGAGAAGGCGGCTTGCTGATGCATGGGCTACAGGTTGAAACAGCGTGGAAAGAGCGCCCCCAAGAAGAAAAAGGGCCCTCCTGGTACGGGTGCTCATCCATCGACTGTGGAATCTTGCATGGCTAACCACCCTCGCAGTTGTCCAAGCCTGGAAAAAGAAGTGATATCCAGAGCCCCGGTTGCAGAGAGACTAAGCGACGACGATTCTTGCAGAGGATTTGGGCGGAATAATCTTCTCTTGCTAGATCAAAGTGCAAACGATGGCGGTCTCGGATTATGGACAGGTATGATGCCATGTTTGCTGGGCTGGAAGCGACAGGGCCAAGCCAATCTTGTATATATATACTGTGCTATGGATCATGTGTTGAAGCTCGACTTGACCATACAGAGAAGCGGCTATGTCTTGTCGTCAATCCCCGAGCGTGTCTGATGTGTTTCTGAGGCAAAGCTGCGATGGAGCTGACCGCTTCTTGTTGCAGGGCGCGCGCGCTTGCTTGCTCGGCCGCTTTGCCGACGCTACGTGCTCTCACCCCCACAGTATCGTGGCTAAGGTAGGTAGGTACCAGTTGACTTGTCCTCCTTCCTGTTGGAGCTGCCTGTCTCGTCGACAAGGGGGTGCAAGCCTCGGTTAGCCACGTGGCACTGGGCAGGAAGTCTGATTCCCACCAAGCGAGTTCACCAGGTGGCTGATGCTGTCAGGCGAAAACATCGTCTCTGCCAGTTGCCGGCTGGGGTCTTCTGAAGGCGTACCTCGAGGCAGCAGGCAAGGACTCGTGTGACGGGGACGTGGCGACGCGTCTCTCCCGCCTCTTGGAAGCGGCAGCATTTTCGCGGGTCCAGGCCCGAGGTGGTGTTTGCCGCCTGATGCTTAGCACACTAGCCCGCTACAGGATCCTCCCCGACCCCTAAAGCACTGAGCAGGTAGGTGAAAACGACCTGCCCAGTCGATGCCCGAGCCCTTCCGTCCGTCGCCTGTGGCTCACTGACACCGACTGCCCCAGCTCTTGCACCTGGCGAGGGTTCGAAGCCGGCACAGCAGCACAGGGTCTGCCACGCAAGGCATCCATTTGTTCACGGCCGTTTCCGATCCTGCTCTCGCCACATACACCGCCCCACGGGGGAAAAAAAACTTGAACCTTCCCTCATCGACAACGCCTTTCGCTACGGGGTCACATCCCTTGCCGCAAGTCTCGCCTGCTCTGCGCAAGTTCCACTCGGGTCGCAACCCAGGAACTCGCAGCAGCTGCCAGCTCTTGCCTATTTTCTCTTCCTCTCTCCCCTGCCCTGCCTCCTCCTCCACCTGTCCCGAGGCCATCTTCCGCGGCCATCTTTCGTCACAGACTCGCGTTCTCTTCTCGTCTCCTTCGCCTTCTTTCTTCTTCCACAACCGCCACCGCCTTTGATCTCATAGATCTCTTCTTGTCTGTGATCTTGATCATCTAATCCCACTTTGCCCTCCCACGCGAGCTTCCTGCCGTCAGTCCTTCACTCGCCTCGTGGCGCCGCGCCCATGTCCACCTCGGGATCCTCTGGCTCGACTCCCCAGCGAGGAGCGGCGGCCTCACTCGGCGTCTTCCACGACGACCGCATCAAGCAAGACGCCGACAGAGACCCGACTGCAGGGCGTGGAATCGTGAGTCCCAACCACTCTTCACAGCTCGCCTTGGCTGCCAACTGGCTACTTCGCATTTCTCTCTGCCAACCCCCCCCTCGGCTAAATGTGTTTGGATGCCTCGCTAATCAAGACCGAACATTAGGGTCCCGGCTCAGGTTCGTCGCTCATGAAGAGCGTTTCTGCGTTGACCACATCGAAGCTCGCCAACCAGGGTGCTCAAACGGTTAGTGCTGTCGTGGCTCGTCTCGGGCCCAGGCTTTTTGAGGCTGACGCAGCGAGCCTTCAGATGGTTCAGAACACTGGCGCTGTCGACGCCTATCCCATGGACAAGCTCCTCGCAAAGCTCTCGGAGCAGCAAGCCGCCCTTAACCACCATAGCGAAGCTTTCAAAACAGGGGATGAGGACGGCAACGCCAACATCATGTACCCGAGAAACCTGGACCACGCCTCCTCGAGCAGCTCCCTGCCGATGACCCCGGCGACGGATGCCTTCCCAGCCACCGCCCCAACCACTCGCCCTGCGAGTACTGCTCTTGACGAAGCTCGCCCCGAGGCCGAGGAAGTTTTGAGGCTGAAGTTGCAGCTTGCCCAGGCCCAGAGCCAGATATCCAAGCTGGACCAGGAGCTGGCAAAGACTCGATCTACCAAGGCGGAGTCCGATCTTCAGGGTCTCGGTGTGCCCCGAAACCTGCCCTCGGGCTCTCGCGAAACTACCTGGGTGACGGCTGATGACGCTCAGTCGGACTCGAGCGAGGCGTTGTCCGCCACGGCCTTCAACCGCGCTCGAGGAATTTGGGGCAATCCCAAGGGGGGGTTCAGCAACAACGCTCCCCCGCTTCCAGTCAATGAGCCATCGCCAGGAAACTGGGGCGCAGGCCGTGGCTTCAACCAAGGTTACGTGGAGGCCAACGGCCCCTACACCAGCACCATGGAGTTTTATCGCGGAGAACGCCTCGCGGCGGATCATGACCTCTTGATGCGTCCGTCGGGTGGCCGACGAAGCAGTCGCTACGACAATCGGCTGGGCAATCCCCAGCAGTTCGGAGGCGGATTTGGTGGTGTGGGCGGCCCCGTCAACCAGTTCGAGTCGATGGGAGGCCCCGTGCCCTCGGGTGCCCTGAATGTCGCCCCTGGACTCGGGCCAATGGGTATGGGCGTGTATCCTCCGTACCAGCAGCAGCCGATCGGGACGACTCTCTCGCCCCACGCCTCCGAGTTCACGTCAAAGGCCGGTTGGAAGAGCGAGGTAAGCAGGCCAGCAGCTCGGTCAGGCGTTGTCGCAGCATCTAACAGGCTTCTAGGCCATGCCCCCAGATGGGCCGACCTACCTTCCCGCCACCGAGCCGCTCAACTACCGCCGACTCTTGGACAAGAATGTGAGCGCCAACTGGAAGTACATTGTCGACAAGATTGTTTGCAACAACGACCAGCAGGCCTCCATCTTCCTCCAGCAGAAGCTCAAAGTGGGCAGCCCTGAGCAAAAGTATGAGATTGTCGAGGCCATCGTGGCGCAAGCCTACCCCTTGATGGTCAACAGGTTCGGCAACTTTCTTGTGCAGCGCTGCTTTGAACATGGCACTCCGGAACAAGTCATCAAGATTGCCGGGGCGATTCGAGGCAATACGCGAAACCTCTCCATGGACCCGTTTGGGTGCCACGTGGTTCAGAAAGCGTTTGACTCGGTCCCCGAAGACTACAAGAGCATCATGGTTCGCGAGCTTCTGCGACGGATTCCAGAGACGGTGATCCATCGATACGCCTGTCACGTGTGGCAGAAGCTCTTTGAGCTTCGCTGGACCGAGTCGCCCCCCCAGATCATGAAGTACGTCAATGAGGCCCTCAGGGGCATGTGGCACGAGGTTGCTCTGGGTGAGACTGGCAGCCTTGTTGTCCAGAATATCTTTGAGAACTGTCTGGAGGAGGACAAGGTCGGTCACCCCCCGCGTGATTGGAGAGATTCCGTGCTAACGCAGGGTTCCACAGCGTCCTTGCATTGAAGAAGTCCTTGCCAACATTGACATTGTGGCGCACGGCCAGTTTGGAAACTGGTGCATCCAACACGTCTGCGAACACGGCGCCCCTCCGGACAGAAGCCGGGCCATCGATCACGTCATCCGCTACGCAGCCGAGTACAGCACCGATCAGTTTGCCTCCAAGGTGGTTGAAAAGTGCCTCAAGATTGGCGGTGGAGATTTCCTGGGCAGATACCTGGATCGAGTCTGCGAGGGCCGACCCGACCGAACTCGAATCCCCTTGATCGACATCGCCAGCGACCAGTATGGCAACTACCTCGTCCAATGGATCCTCAACCACGCCACGCCTCAGCATCGTGAAATGGTGGCGGCCCACATCCGGAAGCACATGGTGTCTCTGCGCGGATCCAAGTTTGGCTCGCGCGTGGGTATGCTATGCACCAACCACGCAGTCACTACGCGGCCTGGCCCTGGCGTGGGACCTGGCATGGGGGGCCGCATGGGCCAGGGGCCACGGTTCGGAGGCGCCTATCGTTGAACATGACTGACATTGGCGCGGAAAATTGGCGGCGCAATTCCCGATAGGCGACGAGGCCTCGACTTGGCCTTGGGAACGCTTCATTACGGCACACTGTCGATTGTCTTATCTGTTTTGGCCCACGTTCTTCTCGCCAAGATTGACAGACCAAGCAAGAATTTGTCGACTTTTTCTTAGGAACATTTTCCCGCTCAGGTAATTTACAGATCACACGTCATCCTACGCCCGGCGGGCTACTGCCCGATTGGGTGCATTGGACACATCATGGTTATGGATTTTGCAATATGGGGGAAGCCTGCAGCTTTTAATCAGGGAGGGGGGGGGGCCTCCATTGTGCGCCAGACTGGGTCAGCGCGCGCCCATGACCAGGGGATGACCCACAGGGACAAGGCAGACAGTCAGTCGGGGGGTAGGTGGCTTGTTTGGTGAGGTGAACGTGGCCCTTGCAGAAGTATGAGCATCGGTATGGAGTGTCGTGCGGAGGTTTGTATCTTGTTCTACGCTCAGGAGTCCGCGCCCAAGAATAGGATGCGAAGGGAACATGGATTCGGTGCGCTAGGTAGCTCTAAGACTCGTTAATACAAGGACTTTCCTAACATTGGGCGCAGGTCAGAAGCTGGCCAAGAAAGGGGGCCCATGGCACGAAGCGTCAAGCGGCTGTCACCTTCAAAGGGGTGGGTTGATTGAGTCTTGGTATACCTGATGGGGCAGATGGAGGCAGGTCACGGACGCAATCCAGAATCTCACAAGCCAAGCAACGCCCGCCATGCATCGTGGGAGCAACACTGCTCTGGCCCTCATTAATCCCCCGCTCCAGTCACCTCACTAGGTGACTCGGGAAGCTCGCCTTCAACGGGGGGGAAGTCGGAGTCAAGGGCCTGGGGAAGATTCATGTCTAGAGGAGTAAGGGCAGTGTCCTTTTCCCACGGCTTCTTGGGGGCTGCCCGGGCGCCAACGGGTTTGATGGACTGCGAAGACGGGTCAGAAGCATGAAGCGCGACTCGAGCCCGGGGATGTTGGCGGGGAGCTCACTGGATCCCTGGCAATGGTGTTGGGAATCTGCCTGATGCCCGGTATGGGTTTGCCCTCGTGGAGCAGCCTGAGCATGTCGGCAAAGCCCATGGGGTAGTTGGGCTCGCCGGTGGCGGCAGACGGAGACTGGCGACTGCGGTCGACGTACAGATCTGCCTTGGGCGCCGCCCGCTGCCACGACAGAGGCTCGGAGGGCGCATCCTGGTGCTGGCTGCAGGCATCCGGGGAGAGGCAGGCCTGGGGGGGGAGGAGCTGTGGGGGTTGATGGTCAGGGCGGGCGGCGAGCCATGCGTGGTAGGCGGCAAAGTCGATCTGGACGCCTATTCGCTGGGCGTAGTAGAAGATGCGGGCGTGGGTGGCGATGTCGGCAGGCGAGCCTCGGGGGTTTTGGCCTTGGGAATTGGGCTCGCCGAGGATGGCGGACAGGCCGGACTTGGGGGATGAGCGGAGCTTCGGCGGGCGTGGGCGAACAAGGCGGCCTTTGTCTTACCAGAAACGTCTTGTCCTTTGCCCAGGGGTAGGCGTCAAAGGCGTTGTAGATGGAGTCTTGGTCGTCGAGGGAGCGGATGCGATCTGTGCCGGACACGGGCTGAGATGCCATTTGGCGGGGTGCGAGGGCGGGCAGCGAGGGCTTGGGAGGCCTGGGGCAGGGTGAGCTGCGACGGGCGTGCGGGCACGGCGCGGTCGGGCCAAGGTCGGGTTTGGGTGTGTGTATGTATGTTTGTGTGCGTGTGCGTGTGCGTGTGCGTGTGCTGGTGGTGGTGGTGGTGGTGGTGGTGGTGTAAGCCGTCTTTTGTCTTTTGCATGTGATGAGATTGGTTGGTTTATTACTCCGTACAGGTAGGTACCTAATTAGGTGCCTGGAACGGAGAACATTGTACATACATAGGTGGTGGGTCAGGGTGGTAAAACCTCGGGGCATTCACCACAGGCAGCGCGGTGAGTTGCGTGTACCTCTATGTACAAGCTCCCTTGAGATGCAGGGCACGTGGTGGGTTACAGGTCAAGGGGACGCGGCCGCATGGATGCCGGTCAAGTGAAGAGGAGTCGAATCAGGCATCAGAGGATCAAGTTGAGATGGCGTATTCAAGACGCTTGTTGCGGAGGCACAACGTGGTTCAAGCCCCAAGATTCCCATTGCATTGCTTCTGCCCCCCACTCTCGCCGGCTCTCTGCAGCGGCCCCGGGCCTGTATTGTAGTACAAGCGCCAGAGCGAGCGGGTCAAGCCCAACAATGCCGGGCATTTTATGTGGTTCCCTCCCACCCTCTCGTCCGACCTCGTCCTCGCCCTGCCAAACCACAAACCGCCACCATCGTCAACAGCAGCGACCGGCCTCGACCGCTGCATCTCCAGCCATCACAAGCCGCGGCCGTCGTTTGTGACCGGCCAGCCACTCTCCCTTGGCCGCCCTCGGCCACACGCGTCAATCGAGGGAGCCCTGAGCCCGCTGCCTGCTCCCGTCCTCGACCGACCAGACTTCAGTCCCGATGCATCGCGCGGCCCTCAGGGCGTTACGGACGACATCCACGTATCTCAGTGCCGCCCGTCAGCTCTCCCGCAGCTCGCTGGCCGCATCCCCTTGTCGCGTCCCCACCTTTGCCACCAACGACCTCCTTGCCAAGCAACAGCGCCAGCGCCCCCGCGCCCATGTGCCGCTGAGGTCCTCCATGTTCTTCCGCCGCCTGCCCTTCGCCCTCGTCTCCGGTCTCGTCGTCGGCTACGGCGCCTGGTACTCGCTCAACTCGTCGTCGGCCCCCGGCGGCCCGGCCGTCTCGCACAGCTTCACCTCGACCCGGGGGGGTAGCTATGCCGCCCCCACGCGCACCGTCTTGGTTGTCGGCGCCGACGAGCTCAGGCAGGGCACCATTGTCGGCGAGGGCCCCATTTCAAAGCCCACGGGTGACGACGGCCAGCGCATCGTCGAGATGTTGACCCCCGACCAGGCTACCCAGAAGTTGCGCCGCCTGGAGCAGTCCTATTCTGTCAAGCGCGGCGAGGGCGTCGTCCGCTACGACCTGGCTCAGCTGCCGAGCAACGACCCCATCGAAGACGACCACGCCGAAAAGATTGTCGAGGTTCCCAGCCGCGCAGCGGGCCCCGACGGGACCAGCGATTGGATGTTTTGGGGCGTCTTTGACGGCCATTCGTACGTGACCCCGCTCGCGCAACGTGGCTCTTCTGTTGCGCATCGCTCACCCTTCCTCACCCAGTGGCTGGACTACGTCGGCCACTCTGCGCGACAGCCTCATCAGCTACGTCGCCCGGGAGCTCAACGACACCTACAAAGCGGCAAAGAGCACTGCCCCCGCCCCCGAGGCCATCGACTTGGCCATCAAGACGGGCTTCAACCGCCTCGACCACGAGATAGTCCACAAGAGCGTGGAAAAGGTCTTCAAGGCCAGTTCCAAGACCGTCGCCGCAGAGCTTCTTCAACCTGCCTTGTCCGGGTCCTGTGCCCTCTTGTCCTTTTACGACAGCAGGAGTAGGCTTCTACGCGTCGCCTGCACAGGCGACTCCCGTGCCGTCCTGGGGCGCCGCTCTGTGTCCGGCAAATGGATGGCGACCGCCTTGTCCGAGGACCAGACCGGCAGCAACCCTCGAGAGGTGGCACGCATGCGCAAGGAGCATCCGGGCGAGGATAATGTGATCCGCAACGGCCGTGTCCTGGGAGGGCTGGAACCATCGCGCGCCTTTGGCGACGCTGTCTACAAGTGGAGCAGAGAGGTGGCGGGCAAGCTGCGCGAGAGCTTCTTTGGTCGCAGTCCGTCCCCCCTCCTCAAGACGCCGCCCTACGTGACGGCCGAGCCCATCATCACGACGACCAAGGTTGAGCCGGACAAGGGTGACTTTCTGGTCCTTGCCACCGATGGCTTGTGGGAGATGTTGACCAACGAAGAGGTGGTGGGACTCGTGGGTCAGTGGATCGAGACGCAGACCGCCGGCTCCTCGAAGCTCGACAGTGCTTGGTCCAAGATATTCGGTTCTCACGGCAAGCCCCTCCCCGTCGAGCACACCCGGGATGCCGGTCCGGATGGCCAGAAGACTCCCATCCGGCTGCAACAGTGGGGAATCGACCCTGAAGCCAAGAACCGCTTCACCGTCAAGGACAAGAACGTGGCGACGCACCTGGTCCGCAACGCCCTCGGCGGGACAGACGACGAGCAAGTGTGCGCTCTCCTGACCCTCCCGGCCCCCTTTTCAAGGCGATACAGGTAAGATTGCGTCTCCGGCCTCCCTCTGTGCAGTAGTGGCAACTGACGTGCTCCTACCTCATAGGGACGACTTGACCGTCCAAGTCATCTTCTTCGGCAAGGGCGAGCAGACGGGCGAGGTGACGCTCAACCTCGAGGCCACGGCTGAGCAAGACGCGCCCAGGGCCAAACTCTAGTTGTTGCGGCCCTGGAAATGGACGCTGCCGCCCCCCTACGGCCAGGCCTTGTTTGCCGTGACCGGGCTCCTCTCGACGACGTTGGCGGCGTTGTGCTGCGCGTAAGACTTGAGCACCTCGACGTCCTCGGTCGTCTCCTTTTTCCTCTCCAAGCGTATGTAGTGCCTGGCACTCGCTTTTCTCCTTCATATCTCGTGCTTTTCAAAAGGCTACAGCGTCTGTTCGGGGTATTTAACCCTTTTCACACGTCGATTTTCTCGGCTTTATCGTCCTTTCGGAATAGACTCGGGCGTTGTGCCAAGAGGATCTGGTGGGTGCTCTCCAAGCGAGGGAGGTGGGGATGGGGCCATGGTAGAAGCGGCAGACAGTGATTGTTGTGCAATTGTATTATCCACCACGACAAGCTCTGCCTTCATTCCGTAGGGGGGATTGACAATCCACCGTGACAAAGAATCCGGCGAACCGGCTCGTCTATCCACGTCCATCGACATTCCCGCATGTGACAAATGGGGGTATCGTAGCTCGTTCAAGCTCCTCGTCCTTTTTGCAGAAACTACCTACCCAACGCCGAAAGTGACAAGAGGGCCGCAAAGGGAGTCGAAAGGGAAAGGAAAAGGAACTCACCCCATGAAGGGGGGGCTCCAGGGTCGGATGGCACTACCCTAGACCAAGCAGCTAACAACAGCGGTGGGGTGCCCTCGACTGCAAGTTGCACTATAGCCACCATGACTGGGGAGACGCACTCGGGGGGCAGTTGTCGGTGCTTGCCGGCAATGAAGCGGACAGATGGGGCCGGCACGGCACTTGAATTGCGGGGAAATCCGGGGCGAAACCCCGTCGGCGTTTCAGAGCGCCAGAGCGGGTAGCTCACTCGCCATGCCAGGCTATGATTGCCACGGGGTTAGTATCGAGGAAGCAGTGTGAAAGAGGCGGCGGGGAAAGTCTCGAAACTGCGATCCGGGCGCAAGGAGGGAGGCCAGGTCCGTTGGTGGCGGCCAGCGTCGCGCACCATGGCCATGGTGCTTTACGCAAGGCGGAGAAGCCAAGGCCGAGATTGGCGAGTTATTGAGCGATCCGCCAGAGTGGCCCTGAACAAGAAGTGGGCCACCTGTTCTAGGCGAGCGGTATCCGTTGAGGATCCAACGTCGTCACCATTTGGCTGCGTTGGGATGCCAAGATGCCGGATCAATGTCCTCGGGGCGGCGGGCGACGAGCTTTGAAATGAAGTACAGGACAACCACCAGGCTGGGCTCGGCGTGGGAAAAGGCAAGGGTGATGTAGACGAGGTGGGTGAGGAAGACGATGTGGTGGAGGACGATGGAGCCGACGTCGGACAGAGGCATTGTCGGCCACGAGGTGAGTGAGTGGAAAGGGGCTGGCCGAGAGGAGTGATGCCGCGGCCAAGAGAGACCTGCAAGGGGGGAGAGACGGGGCTCTGAAGACTGCCGAGAGACGGAGGTGGTGACGAGTGGACGTCCAGGCAGGGTGCTGAAGAATGACTGGGGAGGCTCGAGGCGTGTCGTCAAAGGCGATTAAGACTGGCGGTCGACGTAGGATGATGGATGGGCGGCTGAGGTGAGCGTGGAGAAGGCGGAACGAAAGCTCGGAGCGAGCGGGCTATCGTATGGGGTGGGAGTGCGGGGAAGTCGACGCCTACCTAATGAGTCGTAATTAGGTAGCCGGGGCAGCTGCAGCAGCATTCAAAATGAGAGGTGAGGCGGCGGCGTGCGGGTGACGAGTCGAGGTGCGTGCATCGAGCAGCAGCAGAATCATTTTTGGTGTTGGCGTTGAGCACGAAGCAAAGAAAGCCAGGCGGGAAAAGTCTACGGCCGAGGAGGGCTGCGTACCGAGTACCTGCTTGACAAGTGCGAGTACAGTACATTTACGGGGCACAGGCCCAAGGTACCTACCCCGTTGAGGTTCCTAGGTAGACACGGCATGCGGGCGCAGGCCCTTTTGCAGACTCGCTGCAATCCTGGTCGTCTCCTGGATTACCATGTATGTATGTATGTACAGTATTTCCTTTTTCCGTGCATCATGCCTCTCTGTCCTCCTTTCGCTGCGCAGAGTCGGGGGTGACGAACAAGCAGGTTGCGGTGGCAAGCACGTACCCCCTCCGTACCTCTCTACATACCTAGGTACCTGGGGAAGCTTGTTGAGCCCGGCCTCCCGGGGTGCACGTGACGCTCGTCATCCCGTCGACTCCGTCCATCGTGGCCACCTCAGCTTCAGCGAGCTATCCATCCATCAGCCGACGATCCGGCGCAACCATCTGGCGGCCAAACCGCCCCGTCATTGCCCAGACGTGCTGCAAGTTTGAACTTGAGCACCGCGTCACACGCCAAAAAGACCTTTTCATCGAATTATTCTTACCATCGTACCCGCCCGACGGAGCCGACCCACGTCCAGCCCGTGAGGCCACTTCGCCGCACGCTCACCACCATCGCAGCATGACTCGACAGACGCAAACCGGCATCGAGCTTCCCGTCTGACCCGTCGCCATGACCTTTACAAACGCCCCTGTGACGCGCCTGGCGGTCCTGGGCCTTGTTTCCGTCTCCATTGCCGCCAGCATGCTCGACGTCAAGCACTACTTTTACATCCTCATCGACACCCATCTCTGGCGCTACCGGCAGCTCTGGAGGCTGCTGGCCTACCAAGTCTGCTACGTCAACTCGACAGAGGTGCTGTTCGCCGCCATGTCGCTCTACAACCTCCGAGTCGTCGAGCGCATGTGGGGTCCTCGGAAATATGCTGTAGGCGTCCCCCCCTCGGGCACGAAAGCTTGCCATGCTAACGGGCCTGCTCTAGTCATTCCTCGTCGTCGTCTACCTCTGGACCGCCTTCGTGCCCCCCCTCACCATGGCCGTGTTGCGGCCGCTGTCGGCCGGCCTCTTCAACTACGTGCCCGCGGGCCCGACACCCATCATCTTTGCCGTCCTCGCCCAGTTCTACGCCATGGTCCCGCACATGTACAAGTACCGCGTGGCCACGTCTCAAGCGCCGCCCACCGACGACCCCTTTTCCGGACTCACGCTGTCGGACAAGTCTTACCAGTACCTCATCGCCTTGCACCTGTCGCTGCTGCAGTGGCCGGGCTCCGTCGTCGGCGCGGCCATCGGCTGGCTCGTGGGGCACGCGTGGCGCGGCGGCGTCCTGCCCGCCTCGGTCGTGTCGTGGCGACTGCCGGCCTGGATGGTTGGACTGAGCGCGCAGGGCCGGAGCGCCGAGTTTGAAGGCCTCCGCCGGCGGCTCGAGGGCGAAAACTCGACGACGGGCGTCTCCACGGCGATCCAGGACGATTCGGGGGAGGGGCAGGTGGAAAGGAGACGAAACATGAGACAGCAGATAATGGATCAGTTCCGCGAGGCCTTGTAGCCGTAGCCTGGAGGGCCACTTGAAGATATATCACTGCTCGATGCGGTCCCGCTTGCTTGGTGGAAACTATGACACTGACCAGCAGAAGCGCGCTTCGTTTAAGGCTCGGAGAATTGTGTAATGAGACGACGCGTCGTCACCCCGTCGGCGGAGGCCAGGTCGACAGCGTCATGATAGGCTACGTTGGGGCCACGCTGAGGCCCTGTCCTGGTCAGGTGTAATCTCGTTGCTGCGTGAGACGCCGAGCAGCTGGCGCGGGCGCCTGGCTGGGGTAGCAGAAGTTGCTTTTGCCGACTGATGATTGGCTGCACTGATGTTCTCCCACAGCATTCTGGCCGTTGCGACATGCCAGCAGACGCGGTGATGAATGTCCAGGCAGGTCGGCGGCGAGAGCACCCGCGTGTCCACGAGTCGTGGCATCCGTCGACGAAATGGTGGAGGCCACGTTCTACCAAGGCTGTCTCCTCCTACTCATCTCGTGACGAATAGGGTCATTATTTATGCTTGCTCGACGGGAAGGGATGGCCTGTCGAGGAGCGGCTATTTCGCTGAGACATGAGATGACAGACAGGTCGATGATTGCCAGGCCGCCTGCAAACCGAGGTATGCACGTACTGGTACACGTACTGACTGGTACAAGAAGTAATGCGAAAAATGTCGCGTGGATGCAAATTGCTCTCAGGAACGGCCGCACTAACACCTAACTGGCCGCCTCGACGCCCGGCCTCCGCCCCTGAAGAGCGTTGGCGCCCGCCGAACCTGCTGCTAGCGGGCTACCATCCGCTAGCGCTGAACTGGAAAGCGCCCCGCCCTGCGCCTCGCCAATTGCAAACGGGCCCGGGGCCCGAGTGGTGCGAGTACATGGGCTCCCAGGTAGCCGGCCTGCCATGGCTCCGCTGGGCAGTACTTGCGGAGTCTCCCGCTTCATGTACTGCACTTGTTTATGTACAGTGCCACTGAACCATCACACGCGGCCAGCACCATCTTGGTAGCGCTACTTCTCGTGCGTGCCGTACCATCGAGGCATGCACCAGCCTGTTCTTAGCCTCCTTAGGCTCTCGCGCCTCCAGCCAAGCCACTCATCTCCTCCCCACCGGCACAATACACAATCGCTGCTCACGATCCTCAACGTCTCCGACCCCCATCGTCCCGCCGCCCCCGCGACCCGACGACTCTAATCCCCAGCGAGCTGCTGCTGCTGGGCGCCTGCATCTACACCTGCGTCCACTTGCACGTGCAGCCTGCGCCCCGTCACGACCCTCGTTCGATCCCCGACGACGCCTCGTCCCGACACGACACGCCTTCGGCCTCGCCCGACTTTCCTCGCCGCCGTCCGAGATTTCCCTTTCGAGCCCCGCTTTCTACTCCGGGAGCCGGAGCCTCCCGCGACAGGGTGATCGACGCAATATTTCAGCAAAATACCCGCCCTTTCCCGCCTCCCTTTGCCGCCGCCATCGCCTCTCGGTCCGCCTCGACAGCTAATGGCGAGCTGAGCCCCTCTCACCTTTTCCACTTCTTCACCGCGCCCAACTGTCTCGTCTTATCACGCTCTCATGATAAAGACTGCTGGTGTGAATCGAGGACGAGCTCACGCCTAGCCGTCATGAACGGCTTTCAGGCGGGGAGGGCCCCCTTCGACTACGGGGCCTCCAATCCGCCGCTCTCCTTGTCGAGTCCCAATGGCAGACCCATGCCAAACGGGTACAGAGGAGACGTCCCCAATGGCCTCAGAAAGATCCCCCTGTCGTTGGACTCTGTAGGTGCCTGCGCATCGCCCCCGGCAACGACCCTGCTAACGCGTCTTCCAGACGGGATCCGGCCAGTTGCCGAGAACGGGTCGCGTCGATCTCAAAGATGCCATACAGGTCCATCTGCTTACCGAGACGGCCCTCTCCGACAGCAAAGGCTACAGTATCCTAACCCAGGAAGAGGTGGACGAACTCAAGAAGCTGTCGCAGCTCCTCGCCCAACGCGTCGAGTCAACAAGGAAAAACCTTGCCATGCAGTCAAAGTACCGCGACGCCGCCGTGTCCATGGCCAAGCTGTACGGCCCGGCCCAATCCGACGACCCCAACGCGATAGAAGCCGAGCGCGAAAGGGAGGCGTGCGAGCGCCAGTGCGAGCAGCTCGCGGCCGAGTTGTTTAATCTGGAGAAGCGGCTCATGGGACCCCAGCGCCGCCTCCTCGAGCACACGGCCGGCATCCTGCAGCTCACCCACAAGGCCTCCAAGAAGAGGCCCCCTCCGCCCATTGGCCAGCTCATCAACGGCATGCCTGGCAGCCCAGAGAGCCTGCATACGTATTCTCTCAGCGGAAGCAGTCTTGACCAGGCTACCGACGACAACTACCTGGACGATCCCAGCCTATACCAGCTGGACTATCCAGGCGGCCCTCAGTCGAGCAGGCAGCCCAAGAAGAACGCCATCGAGATCCCCATGAAGTCGCCAATCCGCGAGCAGCACCAGCTTCGCGGTGAGGTGGACCGTATGCGAGAGGAGAATATGCAGCTACGCGGCCAAACAGACGTCGTCATCAAGCAGCTCCAAAGCTTGAACTCGGCCCTCCGCGAGACCATTGTCAGGTTCAACCCCGAGATCAATGGCGATTATCAAGAGCCCCCCAACCCGGCCGCAACGCAAGACGTCAAGCCTGCCGAGCTGCTCAAGCAACAGGTGGAGTATTTGGAAAGCGGACTGGTTGCGGTCCAGGCCGAGCAGGGGTCATTTGCCGGGGACAGGGAGGTGGGACAGCGAGTCGAATCTCTGAACCTCCAACTCCGAGACGTGCTCATGGGGGCTGATCCGCACTTCATACCCGCGCCCATACCGCGCGAGTCCCATGTCCAAGGGCAGATGGACTACCTCGAGGCCTCGCTGCGTGTGGTCGACTCCAAGTTGGGCCAGGCTATGTCGGGAGGGCTAGACGCCGAGACGGGACCGGTGCTGGAGCGCCTCTGGGACAGCATCCAGAGCGGACTTGCCGAGACGAGGAAGCGCAAGGAAGAGCGCCGGAAAGCACGGGCGGAGAAGAGCCTTCCTGACGAGGATGACATGTCCGAGGATGAGGGATTCGACACGACCGAGTCATATTCCCTCGCCGCCTTTGCCACAAGGGTATCGTGGCTGCACGCGCAAGCATCCATGATGAAGGACCAGAAATATGTGCTCCAGAGACAGATCAAACAGCAACGCGAGCTCAACAACAAGTCGGACGCCGACAAGGACGAGGAGCTTGGCAAGAGACAGGAGGAGCTGGAGAGGAGGCAGGAAGAGCTGGAGAAGAGCCGCCAGCTCCTGCTCAGGGCCGAGAAGGACGCCACAGAAGCCCAGACGATGCTTTCCAAGACGCTGGACGACCTCGAGACGGCCAGGAACTCTGCCGGGGCCGCCGAAGCCGCCACAGCCGACATCAAGGAGCGCGACGCCAAGATCAACGCCCTCGAGGCACGACTGAAGGAGGCGGAGAAGAGCCTGGCTACAGCCGAGTCGGAGGGCAACGACGCGGTACGAAAGCTGGCGGACGTGGACCTGCAGATCGCTTCCCTGACGCAGGAAAAGGCGGCTGCCGAGGAAAAGGTGCAGAGTCTGGAAAAGGAGCTGGGAGAGAAGGCGGCTCAGCTGTCGGAGAGGGAAAAGGTGTTCAAGATGAAGGAGAACGAGATGGAGGTGCTCAACATGACGTTGGCCGAGCTCAAGACGGAAGTGACGATTGCCCGGGCGGAACTGGACGGCGCCTATGGATCCCGTGCAGAGCGGGCGGCAGACGTGGCGGCCCTCAAGAACAACTCGGAGGTGGTCAAGCTTCAGAACCAGGTGACGAGACTCAAGCAGGAGCTGGGCGAGACGGTGCAGGAACTAGAGGGCATCACCAAGGAGACGATAGGAGCGGAACGCGAAAAGGTTGAGCTCGAAGTCAAGCTCGACGAGGCCATCTCAGCAAAGGACGCGGTCGAGGCCGAGATGCAACGGTCCAGAGAGCAGATGACGAAGCTGCAGGAAGAGCTCGATGGCGAACGCTTGAAGGCTGCGTCGGGGCAGGGCACAGGCGGCAGACCGGGAGCCGGCGCATCGATGCTGAGCGAGCAGTTCAGGGCGACGATGAGGGAGGAGCGGAAGAGGTTCCAGGAGGACCTCAAGGTGAGCAACAGGCATCCGGTCAAGAGTTGCGGCGAGGCAGCGCTAACGGCCGTGACAGGAGGAGCGTTCCAAGTGCCGCAAGCTGGAAGAGGAGCTCAACCGGCTGAAGCGAAGCCAGGGGCCCGGCAAGGGCCCGTTGAGTCCCCGATAGCACACGGCGGCCCGTCTCCTGACGCACCTCTCCTCCTCGACGCCCACCCGACGATGAACCGCGAGCGCCCTCGTTTGCGGTGTCGCCCACAGCTCGCCCCAGTGTCCTGCTCTTCCTCATGTTACGATTTTTGCATTCGACAGCCGGGCTTCACTTGTCGCGAAAGCAACGGCCCCCCCTTTTTCTTGTCGGCTCTTTTCTTGGGGGAGAAGGCATCACAGGCGAGTGTTGGAGTCATTGATGATTTGGAGACCTGGCCTGTTGTCATTTTTATTTCCCTTTTTCGTGTAACATTCTTCTTAACCTCTCTTTTTCGATAGACTTGTACACTACACACATTGGACAAAGCCCGAGGCGGCAGACGAACTGCGGAGGAGAAAAGGGGGAGGAGGAGTCCAGATGAATTGTTGGATGAATTGCACGGCAGACGGTTGGAGAGAGAGTATTGGGGGGGGGGGGGGGCTTTTTAGCTTCGAGTTGATATTTGAAGGGGACAGATGGGGTTGCTGAGGTGGCCCTTTGTTGGTGATGACGGCCTCTTTTTTTTTTTTTTCTTGTACAGGAATTGAATGCCGCCAAAGCTTCCTTGTGCTGGTATCTGTTGCGCCTCTTGCTACGCCGGCTGGATACGGCCCTGCTGTTGGTGCCGTGGCTCACAGGGCGACCCTGATGTCGGCCACGCGGCGCGCCCCACCGGGGGGGCCCCGTGACGAAGTCGAGAGTTTGGCGCTGCGACGGGGTCTCGCAACCGCCCTCCCCCCCCCCAATCAAGCCCCG
>JAPEBW010000329.1:0-61277 GCA_027405785.1 Ophiocordyceps robertsii
CTTTAAGGGTCTTTAACTATGCTATTTATAGTACGTAAATAAACCGTACATATTCTTATAAAATCGCTTAATAAACTAAGTATAAGCCCGGTTAAAAATACTATAAACTATAGTTAAGGAAATCCTTTAAATATCCTTAAATATCTTTGAAAAATCGCAGTAAGGTTTATCTTATATCTTTTAAGGTGCTTTTATAGTTAAAAACGGGTTAAACTATAGTTAAGATATCCCGCGGAAATCCTTAAATATCCCTTAAAGATACTAGCGGAATCCGCTTAATAGTTTCTATAGTATCTTTTATAGTTAAAGATATTATAAACTATAGTTAGACGTCGTAAACTATAGTTAAGTAGGCTCTTAACCCTTTATAGTAGTATCTTAAAAACTTTAGTAAGGTCCGACCGGTAATATTCGTTATATCTCTTTAAGTAAGCCTTTATAGTACGTGCTTTAAGTATTCTTATTATAAGGTTTTATAAGGCTTCCTTAAAAGTAAAGTAAGAAGTTTAAGCATAGCTATCTAAATTCTATAATAACTCCCTTAAGTAAAAGAAAAAAGCCAACGTTTTTATTAGTTTAAAGTAAGAATAAAGTAAAAGGGGCGCTAAGTAATAGCTTTATAGTAACGTCTTTATACTATATTAATAGTGCGCTATCCTTATTTTTTTAATAGTTTTTTCGGCTTATCCGGCTAATAGTAACTAAGTAGCTTAAGATAGTTAATAAGCGGCTTTTATTATAGATCCTTACTTTATATTTAGTTATATATCTTCGTCCTTATTAAGGCGATTAGCGCGTTTAGCTAGAACTTATAGTAAAGTTTTCCGACTCTCCTTTAAGGCGTATATTTAGGCCCTTATTAAGCAATAAAGAGTCTCCGCGCTAAGTAATACTGAAATTCCTTAGTAAGATATATTATAAGAAACTAGCTTATTTAGGCCTTATCTTATATTATTATCCTACTTACTTTCCTTATACTATTTTTAATCCTCCGCTAAATTTCCCGTCTTACTTACTAGCCCTATAAGCCGCTTATAAGCGAAATATTTTATCTTACTTACTACCGCTATTATAGTTATCCCCCGCTTTCTATCGCTAGGCTTTCCGACTTATTATCCTTTTTATATAGCGCTACTACTTACGCCTTTCCGCTAACCGATATACGTTTAGCTACTAAGAAAGTATTAAGGTAAAGGTAGGCCGTCTTATTAATATTAATAGGTATAATTAGCACTAGGGTATTAAACGTTTATATTCCCGCTTAAAAGCGGGTAATAAGGTCCTTAATAGCCTTAATACTTAACTCTTCGCTCTTAAGGTTTTAAACGTGCTTAATAATCTCGAAAAACCTCTTTATAAAGGGGGCCTTAAAGGTAAGAATATAAAGCATATAGTTAGTATAGCTAATAAAGCGGATATTAAAGCTTAAGAATTTTATTACTTAAGTTAAAGTTAAGTTACGTTTAAACTCTTCGCGGGCTTATAAGTAAAACTTAGTATAGTTTATAGCTAGGCGGAAACTCTTAATTATTATAATCTTATCGCTAGAGTATAGGCCCGCGAAGCTAGGCTTATTAAGGATTATATTAATTACTACTAGCAGCTCCTATAAGATTAAGCGGCGGAATATATTATAAGGCTAGTTATTGCTATCTCGTTTTATTAAAGAAGGATAGCGGAGAGACTATAATAAGGCGCTTATATACCTTTATTAAGCCGGGCTAAGCGTAGCGGTAAGTAAAAAGAGCGTTTACTAAGCGGGACTAAATAGGTCTTTAAGGCTTATAGCGGCTATAAGCTAAAAAAAGGATTTTATAGTACGGGCTAAACCGCGTATAAAGCAAGATAAGGTTTTAGCTATAATAGCTTAAGACGCTACTATAAACCTAGCTATAAACTAGTTAAGCTAGGCTTTAAATATATAGTTAAGGATAGCGCGGACGTCGTTTTAGTTATTTAGCTAAAGCGGGTTTCTACTAGCTACGGCGGCTACTATAGATCTTAAGACTATAGCGAGGTTAGCTAACTTAAAGGCATTAAGTATTAGCTAGTTATTCCGCTAATAAAGATTTCCGGCTATACCTTAAAAAATATATAAGCGGCGGGGGCTTCCGGATAATAAGAGCTAAGTTAAAGGTATAGCTAAGTTACTGCAAAACCGGCCGTTTAAACCACGCTATAGTATAAGGCCGGGAGGCGAGTTATCTAAGTTAAGTATTTAAAGAGGGTAGTATAGGCCGTCCTTTATAGTGCTATAATTTAAGTCGAATCCGTTAGCTTAAGCGCGGCTATAAAAAGCGGCGTAGTTTTATACGGAAGCTTAAACTTAAAAGTTCTAACTTTTGTTAAAAGACTTAAAGTTATAAAGAATAGCCGCCTCGTTTTTATAGAGCTTAAGCGCTCGCTTATATTCTTTATATTAAAAGTATAAGGGCTTATAAAAAAGCGGGCTAAAAAAGTAGTTATAAAATAGCTAGTCTTAGCTATAAGAGATATTAAACGATAAAGGGACTTAAAACGGGAGTATAAAGATTATAGGCTTAAGGTAAAAAAGGTTATATATATAGGAGTAAGCGAGGTATAGCGGGCTATAGCCGGTAATAAAGGGAAATCTAATTATAAAATAAAGAAAGGAAAGAAAAAAGGGTAAGCGGCGGAGAGAATTTAAATAAGTTTACTATAAAGCTAAAAAGGTCTTATTACTTAAGGTAAACGGCGGTATATTATTATTAAAATAACGAATTACCTTAAGTATAGTAAGTTATAGTTTCTTATAACTTATAGTAGCTTTTTAGTTTTATACTTAGGCTTAATTACTTTATTCTCTTAGTTAAAGAGTTTTATATTAAGTTATAAAGGCCGTATATTATGCTCTTATCCGAACTACTTAAGTAGCTAACTCCTCTTATGCTTTTTCGTTTACTTATAAGTTATAGCTACTTAGCTAGCCTTTTTAAGCTATAAAGAACTCCTTCCTTAGCTTTCCGCCGCCTTTCTTTATTATATAGCTTTATAAAATTCGTTTTACTTTTTACTTATCTAGGTATAGTATCCCTTTATCTTAAACTAGTCTTAAGTATATAGCTAGCTTGTTTACTAAGTATAGTTATACTACTAAAACGACCGGATAGATATTAAGGGACCTTTTTATATCTAGCTAGTATATAAGCTATCTTACTTTAGCGGTAACCTTAAACGGCTTAGTGCGTTTTTCTTAAAGCTTTATTAGTTTACTATTTATAATATAGTAGCTTTTACTAAGCTATAGCTAGACTTAATCGCTAAGCTTAAATTCTAGCGGGCGGTATTTCTTATTATATCTATTTTTTATAGTAGCTTAAGCGTAAGTAATAGCTAACTTCGCTTCTTTTTATAAGACCTCTTAGTTTTATAAGTATAAGTAGTTATTAAGGAACTAAAAGCCATCGTTTATTTTTATCCTTATAATAAGCTTATTAAAAGCCGCGTAAATTACTAAAGAGAAGGAAATATTAAAGCTAAACTAAAGGGCGACTAGTATATTAGTTTAGCGTAGGTCTAGGAAATTAATAATATAAAATCGTAGCGCGATTTTTATAGTTTAGTTTTGCCTTTTCGATAAGCCGTTAGTTTAAAGGTACTAAGCGGTAAGTATAAGAAGCTTCGATCTAAAGGCTTACTATAAGGTCCGCTAAAATACTAAGGTAAACTTTATATCTTAGTTAAAGATTATCCCCTTTAGAATCCCTTAGTTAGCGCGGAGTAGTTTAGTATATAACGCTTATACTTAGTCTTCCGCTAAAAACTAATTATTGCTTAAGATAAGGAGATATATTTTTAAGAATTTATTAGTTATAGTTAGTAAAGTATTAAAAAGGTTCCTTATAAGATCTTTTTATAAGGATTATTTAGCTTAGACTACTAAAAGCCTAGTAATAAAGTCTATCGCTATTATATAATATAAAACCGGCGGGCTTTAAATCGGGATAAGCTACTTTAGCGTTTTACCTTAATCGGTTTAGTTATAGTAATAAGTATTATAGCTATCTATAACCTTATTTACGTATTTACTAAGCTATAAGATTAAGAAGCTTTTAAATAAATCTTATTATATATAAGTACGGCTAATATAAAAATATTTAGCGTAGGCGTTTTTAACGATCTCCTTAGTATAAGTTTTAAGGATATATAGTCTCCGGCGTCTATTATTCTCCGTAAAGTATAGCAACCCCTATAATTAAAGGAATAAGAGTTTAAGGATACTGTCTTTATTATTAAGCTATACTATAATTTTTACTTACTATATATCCTCCGTATATCCGTCGATTATTTTTTAGCAGAGCGGTAATTCGATTAATACTTCCGCGTAAAGGAATATATAGTCCGTTATCTTATCTTCTTAAATACGTTTTAATTCCCCTTTTTAGTTTAAGGATACCGGCTTATTATATTAATACGGTAAACGTAAGAGCGCGTCTAGTATAACGTTTTTAACGCTTAGGATATAGTATGCCTTAAGCGGGAATTAGCTTAAGTATTAAAATATAAGGACTAGCTTATTATTAGATTTTATACTAATAAAAAATAAGGATTTTTAGTATACGATTTTATAAGTACTTATATAGTTAGTAAAGATAATTACTTTTAGCGTTCTTATAAATAGTACTATAATATATAACTTATATACTACTTATACTAAACCGGCTACTTTAAGTTTTATAGGCTAGTATTAAGGTTCTCCGCTTTAAAGGGCGCGGCTTAAGTAAATAATAAGCTAAACCTTAGTCCGGGCTAGTAGCGTCTTTTTATCCTATTCCGTACTTTCTTTTAAGTAAAAAGCTATAGCCGCTACTTTATATTCTTAAAATATATCGATCTAGATAAATAATTATTAAGCGGGGTCGAAGTAGTAAATCGTTTAAGGCTTAGTAAGTTTCTTAGTTAAAATTGCAAAGGCCTTTTTTTCTTTTAAAGTAAGCTAAAAAGCGGTATTCGCAGTATATTAAGCCTATCCTTAGCCCCTTAAAGGGACCCCTTCTTCCTATCTTACTTAAAGCAGCTTTGTTTTTTATTTTTATAAGACATTAACTTCCTTAGCGAAATACGGGACTATATAGCGTAGCTACTTAATAAGGCTAATCTATTTCTTAAGCTATTAAAGGTTCTTTAAGAACGCGATATCCTTAAAAGCTTATATGCGTTTATCTATATTTAATAGGCCGATAGCGTTTACCTTAAATTAAGGAGCTATATAAATAGGTACGCTAAGCAGGACTTTAGTTTAGATAAAGTAATATTATAGTTATAAAAGGCGCGGAATACGGCCTTTAAATGTTAAAGGTGTTTTTTAGCTATATTAAAGTAAAGAATAATATCGTTAATATAAGCCGCCGTATATTCTTAATATTTATAAAGGACGTTATTAATAAACCTTTAAACGTATACCGGGGAGTTCTTAAAGCCTATAAGTATTATTAAGAATCTTTTTAGTCCGCGATAGCTTATAACTATAAACCTTTCTTAGTAGTCTTAGTAAACTAAGAACTAATAAAAAAACGATTATACGTTTACTATATTAATAAACTTCTTTCTTTAAAGGCGTTTAATTATATCGCTTTAAAGGGGTATTAAGTAAGCGTTTAAGGTAGTAATAGCGTTAATCCCTTTTAAGTCTATAACTACTTATCCTTTTTTCTTTCCGTTTACTATTTTCTATACTATAAATACCGGCGCCGCGAATAAGGTTAGCTTATAAACTCGTTTTAATCGGCCTTACGCGGTTAGCTAGCCGAATATCGTATTTACTACTTTTTTATCTTTATCGCTTAATAGGTATAATCTTAATACGACTTATTAATATTACTATCCTTTTATTAAAGGAATACGTATATATTCGGATATATTTATATATACTACTCCTTTATTCCTTTAAAGGTAGGGAAACGATTAAAGGATATCTTAAACTTTTAATACGTATTTTAAGTCTTTAGCTTAGATCTAGACGCTTTTATTAGTAGTAAGTTTAAGTAGGTCCTTAGTTTAGCTAATTTAGAGTTTATAGTTTATTATAAGATCTTTTTATAAGAAGTCCTTAGCGGGGTTTATTTTATCCGGACTTTCTATAAGGGTTTCCGCTAAAGGAGTAGTAGCGTTAACCTCCTTATATAGCTAGAACTGCTTATTAAGGTCCGTAATTATCCTTACCTTTTAGCTTTAGCGGAGTATTAATAGTTCCTTAAAATAGTTTATTGCTATAAAGCTCTTAAAATCCTATATTATTATTTAAGCGAGCTTAAGGTTATTAAGAAAAAATATTATATTACGTCCTAATAGCGGCGCCTAGACCTATATAGGTAAAGCGTAGCTAAAACTAGCTAGAATTATCGTAGTAACTAAGTAAATTACCCGTTTATATATTATTAGTCTTAGCCGGATTATTTTAACTTTAGCTTTAATCCTTTTATAAGCCCCGATTTATAAGACCGATATAGAGTTAATAAGGTCCTTTTAATAGGAAATAAAAAAGTCTTAGCTAAGCAATATATTAGCCGCTAAGCGTTTTACTATCTAAGCGCCGATCCTTACTTTTACGACCGCGAGGCTACTATCTAGCCTTCTTAGTATATACGCGGTAAATTCTACTTATTTAATAGTAGCTATCCTTCTTACTCCTTAAATAAGAATTCCTTAAAAGGAGTTTATAGTTACGTCTTAAAAGGTCTTTATTAAGTCGGCTTAAATAAGGCTTTAGTTTACCTTAGTATCTATATAGGCTTTAATGCTTATCTCGGGCCCTTCTTTTTTATAGATTAGTAAGCATATATAAGTAAATTATAACGGCTTATTAATATTTAACGGCTAAATATTAAGGGAAGCTTTAACTATCTAAACGCTTTATAGCTTCCGAATAACTACTTACTATACTAAGCTATATCTTTATATAGCAACGTTTTAGTTAAAGTTAAGGGGGTATTTATCTTTAATATATTAATAAACCTTATTCTTAAAGGGGAATACTTCGTTATAAAATCCGTATACTTTATTAGCCTCCTATACTAAGTCTGCTATAGTATAAATTGCGGTTTCTTTTAAGCTTTTATTAGTATTTAACTAAGCTCTTTCTATATCGTACTTTTTATCCTTTAAATAGTCGTCGGTTTTTACTATAGTTCCTTCCTTAGTCGCGGGGTATGCCCGCTTTAGCTTTAGCGTTAGCGAGCGTATAGTTATAAAGGTTCCTTTTCTCTTAAGCTAAGGGACCTTAGCTCGTGTTCTTAGCTATTTAAGCGGATTTCTCCCTTAACTTAGCGAGCGCTATAAGGCCTATAGTATATCCGCCTTTACTAAGCGGTCTAAGAACGTAACCCTTAGCCTTAGCAAGCCCTTAATAGATAGCCGGGGCGTCTTAAACTATCCTTTAAGTGCGTACGGGGTATAGCTAGTTAGCCCTCGCTTTTTTATAGGTTAGACCTATTTCTTTCGCGCTAGTAAGTACTTCTTAAGGGAATAGTAGCGTTAACCTCTTTATATAGCTAAAGCTACTAATTAAGTTTTATAATTATCCTTACTAGCGAAATACTATACTAATAAGCAATATAGCCTAAATAGTAGCTAAAGCGCTGTTTAGTAAGCGCTTTTATTATAATAAAGTAAGTAGCTAAGCAATACTATAACTTCTTATACTATCTACTATCTTTAACGAAGGAGCTAAAAAGCTAGTAAAAAACCCTGAATTTTATAAAAGAACTAAGCATATAGATATAAGATATTATTTTATACGAGAAGAAATAATAAATAATAAAGTAATAATTATATATATGAAAGACGATACTCTTTACTATATAAATCAATTTTTATTATGTTTTTATTATTATTACGACTTATATAATTACTTTAAAAAGTAAAGTTAATAAGCGCTTAAATCTTTATAGTAAAGTATTAATAAGAAAAAGCTTAAAGAGATAAATAAAAGCAACGATAAGCGTTAAATATAGAAGTAATTATAATAAAAAATATAAAAAAGGCCTTTTAACTAAAAACGCTAACTAACTTCGCGGACTAAATTTAGCTTAAGTACTATAAGCCTACTTAAATCTCTTTATACTTATAAAGGTGCTTAAGTAACTCTTATTTTAACTAAGCGTAAACTATAAAATAACTTAATATTATAAAGCAGCCCGTACGCCTTAAGTTATCTTTACGCCGGCTCCTTTAAGCTCGCTAGTTTATACTTACTATAGCTTATTTAAGTAGCTAGTTACCCCTTTTAGTCTTATTAAGGCCCCGGCTACCTTTTAATATTATATTAATAACGTTTTTCTATACCTTCCTTAATAAGTTTACCTCCGCTTATATTAATAAGTAACTACTATATCTTCGCTTTAAGTACGTTTTAGCAATTTTAATAAAGTATTAAGAACTTTTATAGTATATACTAAAAAGCTATAAATAAAAAGTCTAAAGGGATATTATACATATATTTAATCTTAAGGCTAAGGTATTTATTTAGCGCTAATTAGCCGGCCGCTTTCTACTTTAAGCTACAACCGCCTAGCCTATCTTTATTAGTAGAATTTTGCCGTCTGTTTATCCTTAAGTATATTTAACTTATAGCTAAGGAAGAATTTCCTTATATTCGTTAATCTATTTATTAATATCCTCGTTTCCTACTAAACGTTATAAAGATTCTTATAAGTAAACGTCTAGCTTTTAGTAAATTACTATAATTAAGTAGTTTAGCTAATAAAGCGCGTCCTTAGCTTTATATTATAAGCCCGATATTTAAGACTTAAAGTCGGATCTTACTACTATATCTTTAATAGTAAAGCGCTCTTTATTAAGTGCTTATATCGTTATATCTAAGTAGATTCCGAACCGTTTTTATAAGGCGGAGATCTATTAGCTTAGTTTAACGCTAAGCTCGCTAAGTTCTTTTTATTATAGTTCTAAAAGGTCCTTAAAATACTATTCCGCTATACTTCCTTAAAGGAAGGAGGGTAATTAAATAACTAATTTGTTTATATAGGCCTCGCTTTTATTAGCGTTTTAGCGGATAAAGTTAATAAAACGGTCTACTCCTTAAAACGTACTAGCCTTATCGTCTTCCTAAACTTTATTAAAGGATACTTTTAAAGGTCTTAATAAGTTAAATCTCCCTATATCCTTAGCTTATAGTTAAGGTATTTCCTAAGGCTTAATAAGCGTATCTTTTATTTAGTGCTTAAAAGAGACTAAGGAATTATTTATTTAATATTACTACTATTCTTACTAAGGGGCTTAAGGCTATACTTAGTCTTAATATTTACGCGCTTAGTATAAATAAGTTTAGCCCGCTAAGGGTATTGCTTACTATATCTTTATCGCTTATTATTAAGGTCTTAGTCTTAATACTCTTACTAAGCGCTTAACCTTCTATCTTATACGCGTCCCGGAATTTAGTGCGCTATAAGGCCCCCGGCGTAAAAGGCTTGTTTTTATTAATCGAGAGTCCCGAAAATGCCTTAATTAGCGCGGCTATAGCGGACGAGGCTAAATAGTAATACTAAACTAAGAAACTACTAAGTATCCTTTAAAGCGGATTTTTAGTTAAGGCCCTTAAGCTAAACTTTATTAGTAGTATATAGTAAAAATATCTACTAAGCTTATTATCCCGGGGAAAGAGTAACTTTTTTATAAGCTTAATTTAAAAGGTATTTAGCGGGCGGGGAGCCGGATAGTTTTAAGGTTAGCTTATCCTTACTTCTTTTATTTTAAGGATAATCGATCCGTTTAAGTAATACTAAATTTAGTTTACTTAGTTATATAGGTTTTATTATTTTATAATCTATCCTTTATTAGTATTTTAAAAGCGGATTGCCTTTTAAAGGGTAATAGTCTTAGCTTAGCTAAGCGGGACTTATTTTACGTCCTATCTAGCTCTATAGGCTATCGCGGTATAGTACTTTAAAAAAAGGTAAGGGATATTATTAAACCGGTATACTTAGTAAGCCGCGGCCTTTTTCGCTTTTACGGCCTACTTATCTTAAAGTTTTATTATAAGCGCGTAAAGGAAAAGGTACTTATTATTAAAGTTAAACTTAAAGGCTAATAAGAGCTTCTTACTAAAGAAAACATTATTTAGTATTTAACTTCTTATAAAATAAGTACTTAATCGTGCGATATAGTCGCTTTTAGCTTAGCGGATATTTAAAGGATTTCTATTTAAATAAGTAGGAATTGCTATTATTTACTACGCCTTATAGTATAAAAATAAGGGGATAAGGCGCGGACTAATTACCGCTAGTTAAGGCTAGTACTACGGACTAATAATCGCTAGTTAGAGCCGGTACTATAAACTAATTATTACCGGTTAAGCTAGTATAATAGACTAATTACTATATATAAACGTATATAAAGGTTTAAAAATAATAATAAGCTTATTTATTCTTAAAGATATAGCTAGCTACTTTATACTTAGTTCTTTAAGCTAATTTTAAGGGTCTTTAACTATACTATTTATAGTGCGTAGATAAACTATAAATATCCTTATAAAATCGCTTAATAAACTAAGTATAAGCCCGGTTAGAAATACTATAAACTATAGTTAGGGAAATCCCTTAAATATCCTTAGATATCCCTTAAAAATCGTAATAAGGTTTATTCTATATTTTCTAGGGTGCTTTTATAGTTAAAAACGGGTCGAACTATAATTAAGATATCCTGCGAAAATCCTTAGATATCTTTTAAAGATATAGGCGGAATCCGCTTAGTAGTTTCTACGGTATCTTTAATAGTTAAAGACGTCGTAAACTATAGTTAGACGTTATAAACTATAGTTAAGTAGGCTCTTAACCCTTTATAGTAGTATCTTAGAGACTTTAGCGGGGTTTAACCGGTAATATTTATTGTATCTCCTTAAGCGAGCCTTTATAGTACGTGCTTTAAGCGTTTTTATTATAGGGTTCTATAAGGCTTTCTTAAGAGTAAAGTAAGGAGTCCGGGCGTGGCCGTCTAAATTTTCTAATAAAGTAGTTTTGCGCTAAAAGTTAAGTTAATTATATAATCTATTCCTTTTTTAATTAGTAATAGGTTAGACTTATTTACTAAGAATACATTTTTAAATTAGTATAAAGTTAGTAGTATCTTAGTTTATTCTCTTTTTAAAATCCTTTTATTATCGTCCTTATTTAGTAATGAAATTAGCTTAAGGTTAGTAGTAATTATATAAATATAGGCCTTATTTTAGCAATCTCTTACAAATTTTCGTAGACTTTTTAAGGGGCCGCTACCGATTTAGTGCTTAAACTACTATTGCTTTTATTATAGAATAATGTGGATTTTCTTATCCGCAATTACTATAGTTAACTATAAAATTAAAATATAGTTATTCGGCGTTAACTTATTAGTACCGATATAGTACTAAGTAATTATCTTTTTAGTACCTCTTATATTAGTAATTCTTACTAAAACCTCCTAAACCCTATAGTTATTTACTTAACTATTACTTAGTCCTAAGAGCTTAAGATATAATAGTAAGACTTATAGTAAGCCTTATTAGCTTGCGAAATATACGTTTATTAAGTTTACTATACTATAAGTATTTAGGTATACCTTTATATTAATAGGGTTTCGCCTTAGTAGTACTATAGGAGTTTATAATAGCTCCCTTAAAGGTATTAATATAGCTAAAGGCGAGGCGTTTACTCCGGCCTTTAAGCGTTTCCTTATAAAGCGGCTTTAATATATAAGGTATTCGCTAAGGTATTTATAGTTTAAGCTAAGGTATACTTATTTATATAGTAACTTAGCTTATTATATTTAAAATAAATAACCCCTTAGTTTTAAGATAAGCCTCGGCCTTAGCCTTGCCCTTTTTTATAACCTTAGCCGCGGCTATATTAAGGGGTATTTAAACGTAAATCTCCCCTTATTATCGTTAAGGTATCGGTAGTGCCTTAATAGCGAGAACCTCTTAATTGCCGTTTACTACGGCCTCTCTTATAGTAGGAATTTCCTTAGTTAGAAGATCCTAAACTTATTTTATGCTATCTTAATTTAAAGCTTATACTTAAACGGCGTTTCTTACTATTTATAGCGTCTTAGTAGCGTTAAGCTACCTAGACTAATTCTTCTTTACTATACTTATAAATAGGTATTAAGTAAAGGTTAAGTTACTCTTAAAGCTTTAATCGTAACTTAGTAAAGAACCTTAATAACTATATCTACTTTAATAGCCGCTTAAAATGCCGTTTAATAAAGTTAAGGTAAAAGCTAAACTTAATAAAAACTATATATCTCGCTATTAAGCGTTTTTTAGCTACGTTGCTAAGAGTATTTCTCTATTTACTATATCCTTAATAAGTATAAGTATTTATTCCTTAAAATAGATCTAGCTTACGCTATATTATTCTTAATTAATTAGCGGTTACTCCTTAAGGTATTAGCGCTATGTCGCTTTATAATTAGTATATATATAATTTACTATAAATAGAATTTTAATATCGTTTTGGCAGAATCGTTAGGGTATAGCTTTAAACGTATCCTTTAAGTTATAGAGCTAGTTAAGTCGTTTTTAAGAATTAGTTAGTTAAGCTAACTAAGTAATGTTTTTAAGCTTTACCTCGCTGCCTTAATTAGCTGCTAAATCGGGGGGGTCTAACTAATAACGCCTTTTCGATTAGTTAAGGAGTAAGCCTTCTTTTTCTTATATTTTCTCTTTAAGCTATGCGATACGCTCTTATAACTATTAAGTCTCCTTTAGTTCCTTAATACGGCTTTAAAGGGCCTTTTATTTTTCTTAAAGTAGCGGGGACTAAGTACTTATTAATAAGGATATTCTTAATAGCACTTTTATTATCTTAAGCATAGAGGGTGTTTAGTCGGATTTATTATCTAAATAAATCTCTTATACTTATAAGCCTTAATTAAGGTTATGTTAGCTTCGCCGCGCCGGTTTAGCACCGCTTTGCGATCCTTTCGCTAATACTATCTTTACTAAGTAATTTAAAAAGGAAGCTTTAGAAATTATAAGGAGATAGTCTCGCGATACTACTAATTAAGTAGTAAAGATAGTAGATAGTACGATAAGTTATAGTATTACTTAGCTACTTACTTTATTATAAGACTTAAGCTTATAGAAGGGAGAGTCTCTTAGCTTTAGTCGCGGGGGCCTATCGACTACTTATTAAGTTAAGACCGAAAGCGGGGCTTCTTACTTAACGCATTCCCCGCACTTAGTTAGCCTATGCTATTAGTACTATTTTTATGACTTTAAATATAACTAAAAGTAAATTAAAAGCTTTATTAAGAGATAAGGCTTTTTAAATATTTTCTTAATCTTTTTTAAAAAAAAAGTAAGAATTACTATAAAATATAGTATATAAAAAGTTAAGTTAAGTTAGTATAAAAAGGATAAATTATCTTTAAGTTAGTATAAGCTTATAAGTAAAATATAGCTACCTTAATATTTAATCTATAAATACTTACTTTAAGCTTAGCTTCTTTATTAACTAGCTTTTAGCTTATTTATTTTTTATATAATATAAGAAATAAAGCTTTTTTATTATTTTCTTTTTTATTTTAATAGGAAAAAAAACATTATTACTAAATATAATATATAAAACTTTTCGTATATTAAGTATAAAAAGCATAATATATTTTAAAGTAAGTATAAGCTTATAAGTAAAGTATAGCTACTTTAATATTTTATTTATAAACGCTTAATAAAAACTTAGCTTTTTTATTAGCTAGCTTTTAGCTTATTACTTTCTTTATATACTATTTAGCTTATTATTATTAAAGTAATTATATTATTATATAACTATTAAACTATAAGTTATATTTAATATAATATTACGAAAACACTAATCTTTTGTTAAAATAAGTAATCTTATATAATTTATTAAGTTTATAAGTTATAGTAAGAAAGAGAGAAGTAGACTTCGTGCTAATTACTAAATTAAATATAGTAAAGGTATCTTATTATACGGATTTCTTAGGTTAAAACTAGAAAAAAAAAATTTAAGGGAAAAAAGAGAAAGGACCTCTTTATATACTTTTTTAAGGCTATTAAAAAGCTTTTCTTTTATATACTACAAACTGTCTAACCGTCTAACTATATAAAAACATTACGCGCTAGTTATTATATAGTAAGATAATTAACGTATATAGTAGATTTATACCTTAATAGCCTCCTTATCTTAATATACTTAGTATAAGAGATACGATAGTAAAAGACCCGCGTATATACTGCAGTAAAAAACCTATACCTCCGTTAAGAATCGAATAAGGTGCTGCGTAAAAGCTAGGCTTATAACTATAAAATGTTTAACCGTCTGACTATATAAGAACATTACGCGCTAGTTATTATATAGTAGGATAATTAACGTATATAGCGGATTTATACCTAAACAATACTTTTATATACTTTTATATTCTTTTATATACTTTTATCTACTTTTATATCCTAATTTATAACTTGTACTTAATATAACTTATAAGGTTACTAAGCTATATCTTAAGCTAATAAAAATAGCTTATACTATCTTTATTACTAGTTATAAGTAATATACGCTTTATTACTTATAACTAGCTTATAAGACTAAATATCCTTATTTTAAAACCTTTTATAAGATTTTATTTTCTTTTAAGAAGTGGCCTCTTACCTTAGCTTTATATAAAGTATTAGTTAATTTATTTAATACTAATCTTATTACTAGCTGAAGTTAACCTAAAATAATTATAAGCGTATTTAACTTATACTACTTATAGCTAATACTAGCCGTTTTAAACTATTAAGCTATATCGTCTCTCCTTATAACAACTAATATCTACTTTAATAGTTATAACTTATAACTAGTAGTATCTACTTTACTAATTACTCTTTTATATTTAGCGGTATTTACTTTATGAAATATTAGTACTTTTAGTACTTAAGATTACTAATAAAATAAGGTTTCCGTTATTAATTCCTCTTTTTAAAGTGTTTTTAAACTTAAAAAGATAAACGTTCTTTTTTAAAGTTCTTTTTAACTTTAAGAAGCTAAATAAAATAATTAAATAAATCTTACTTTAAAGAAAGTAACCTAAAGAATTCTTTAAATAAATTTCTAATTATATTTTTATCGATCTTTCTTAAAAAGAAAGAGAATCCTATTTTAAAAAAGATATATACTAAGTTATATAGACTTAATTATAGGGTTTCCTCTTCACTAGATTGTCTTTTATCTTTATTATATAAGGATAATAAAGAAATTCTAGCTTAAAAAAGCTAATACTTTTACTTATAGGTTTTATCGATTAAAATCCATAACGTTTCTTAAAGTATTTTTAAGTGCTTTATAAGTTCTTAAGTATTATCCGAATTAAGATAATTCTTTTACTTTGCTATATAAAAGTATTTTTAATTTTTTATCTTCTTAGCGAGGATAGCTTTTACTATATATTTACTTTCTTTAACTCTTTTTAAGTCTAGCTCTCTTACTATAATAGCTTCTCGTAAAGTTAGCTTTAATAAAGAAATATAAAAAAATAAAGTAAATAAGTAAACTAGTTAAAAGTTCTAACTTATAATTAACTTTTCCTATTTTCCTTATAACTTTAAAAAGTTTTATTGTCTTATAATCTAAAGACTTTTTACGTCTATTAGTCTTAAGATTTTAAGTTAAAAGATATACTTTATTACCTTAAAATAAAAAAGGTTTTAAAGCCTACTTCTTATTATAATAATATAATATTCTCTTAGTAATATTTTTTAATTTTAATTTTATAAATATATATAAGCTAATTAACTACTTAGAGTTTAATATAGCTTTTTTAGCTATAACTTCTTTAAGTAAAGAAGACTTATAGGCTTTTAGTAAAAAGTTATAATTCGCAAATACTAAAGTATTCTTAATAAGCCTTAAATAAAAAGTATTACTACGCCTTATAGCATAAGGATAGGGGGATAAGGCGTAACCTAATTACCGCTAGTTAAAGCTAGTACTACGGACTAATTACCGCTAGTTAAAGCCGGTACTACGAACTAATTACCGCTAATCGGGCTAGTATAACAAACTAATTACTAGATATAAATATATATAAGGGTTTAAAAATAGTAAAAAGCTTATCTTTTCTTTAAAGTATAGCTAGCTACTTTATACTTAGTCTTTTAAGCTAATTTTAAAGGTTCTTAACTATATTATCTTACTATTTCTTATTAGTATATAGATAAACCGTAGATATCCTTATAGAATTACTTAATAAACAAAGTATAAGCCCGGTTAAAAATTCTATTAACTATAATTAAGGAAATGCCTTAAATATCCTTAAATATCCTTAAAACATCGCGGTAAAGTCTATCCTATATCTTTTAAGGTACTTCCTTAATTAATAATAAGCTAAACTATAGTTAGGATATTATATAAAAATCCTTAAATATCCCTTAAAATTATTAGTAAAATCCGTTAATAGTTTTTATAGTATTCTTTATAGTTAGAAATATTATAAACTATAGTTAGATAAGCTCTTAAGTATTTATAGTTATATCTTAAAACCCTTAGCGGGGTCCGATTAATAATATCTATTACGTCTCCTTAAGCGAGCTTTTATAGCGCGTGCTTTAAGCGTTCTTACCGCGAGGATCCGTAAGGCTTTTAAAGAATAAAGTAAGGAGTCTAAGCATAGCTATTTAGATTTTATAATAACTCCTTTAAGTAAGAAAGAAAAGCTAATATTCTAATTAGTTTAAAGGAAAAATAAAGTAAAGAGGGCGCTAAGTAATAGCTTTATAGTAGCGTTTTTACGCTATATTAGCGGTATACTATTCTTATTCTTTTACTAGTTCTTTAGCTTATTAAGCTAGTAGCGGTTAAGTAACTTAAAATAATAAGTAAACGTCTTTATTATTAGTTTTTATTACTTATTTAGCTATACGTTTTTATCTTATTAAGGCGATTAGCGTATTTAGCTAAAGTTAGTAATAAGGTTTTTAACTCTTTTTTAAGCGTGCGTTTAAGCGTTTATTAAATAAAGGGGAGTCTTTATGCTAAGAAATATTTTTATTTTTATAGCGGGATATATTATAGAAAACTAGCTTATTTAGGCCGTATTTTATATTATTTTCTTACTAACATTTTACGATATTTTGAATCCTTTACTAATTTCTTTATACTACTTATTAGCCTTATAAGCCGCTTATAAACGAGATATTATATTATACTTATTATTATTATTATAGCTATCTCCCGCTTTTTATTACTAGACTCTTTTATTTATTATCCTTTTTATATAGCGCTACTACTTATGCCTTTCCGCTAAATAACGCGCGTTTAGCTTTTAAGAAAGTATTAAAGTAAGGCTAGGTTATTCCGCTAATAGTAATAAGAATAGTTAATACTAAGGTATTAAATATCTATATTCCCGCTTAAAAGTAAGTAATAAGGTCCTTAATAGCCTTAATACTTAATTCCTCGCTTTTAAGGTTTAAAACGTATTTAAAAGTTTTAAAGAACCTTTATACGGAAAAGGCTTTAAAAGTAAAAATATAAAGCACGTAGTCGGTATAGCTAATAAAGCGGACGTTAAACCTTAAGAACTTTATCGCTTAAGATAAAGTTAAGTTATGCTTAGATTCCTTAAAAGCTTATAAGTAAAACTTAATATAGTTTATAGCTAAGCGGAAACTCTTAATTATTATAATTTTATTACTAAAATATAATCCCGTAAAGCCTAGCTTATTAAAGATCGTATTAATTACTATTAGTAGCTCTTATAAAATTAAGCGGCAAAATATATCGCGAGCTTAGTTATCGCTATTTACTCTAGTTAAAAAAGGGCGGCGGATAAACTATAATAAGGCGCTTATACGCCTTTATATAGCCGGGCTAAGCATAGCGGCTAAGGGGAAAAGCGTGCGCTAAGCGGGACTAAAAGGGTCCTTAAGGCTTATAGCGGCTATAAGCTAAGAAAGAGACTTTATTATATAGGCTAGACTATATATAAAGTAAGATAGAGTTTTTACTATAATAGCTTAAGGCGTTATTATAAACCTAGCTACGAACTAATTAAGCTAAGCCTTAAAGATATAGTTAAGAATAGCGTAAATATCGTTTTAGTTATTTAGCTAAAGCGTGTTTCCGCTAGCTATAATAGCTATAATAAATCTTAAGACTATAATAGTTAGCTAGCTTAAAAGCATAAAGTATTAGCTAGTTATTTTATTAGTAAAGGTTTTTAGCTATACCTTAAAAAATATATAAGCGGCGGGGGCCTTTAAGCTATAAGAGCTAAGTAAGAAGTATAGCTAAGTTACTATAAGAACGGCCGTTTAAACTACGCTATAGTATAAGGCTAAGGGGTAAGTGGTTTAAGTTAAGCGTTTAAAGAGGGTAGTATAAGCCGTTCTTTATAATGCTATAATTTAAGTTAAGCTTATTAGCTTAAGCGCGGTTATAAAAAGCGGTATAGGTTTATATAAAGGCTTAAACTTAAAGGTTTTAGCTCGTATTAAAAGACTTAAGGCTATAAAATATAGCCGCCTTATTTTTATATAGCTTTAGCGCTTACTTATATCCTTTATATTAAAAGTATAAAGGCTTATATTAAAGCGGGCAAAAAAGGTAGTTATAAAATAGCTAGTCTTAGCTATAAAAGACGTTAAAGAATAAAAAGACTTAAAATAAAAGTATATAGATTATAAACTTAAGGTAAAAAATGCTATATATATAAAAGTAAGTAAGGTATAGCGTGCTAAAGCTAATAGCTAAAGGAAGTATAGTTATAAAAAGAGGAAAAAAGAGGAAAGAGGTTAAGTAGCGAAGAGAATTTAAATAAGTATACTATAAGGCTAAAAAGGCCTTAATACTAAAGGTAAACAGCGGCGTATTATTATTAAAAGAACTAATTACTTTAAGCGCGGTAAGATATAGTTTCTTATAACTTATAATAGCGTTTAAGTCTTATACTTAAAGTTAACTACTTAATTCCTCTAGCTAAAGAGTTTTATATTAAGTTATAAAAGCCGCTTATTATACTCTTATTTAAACTACTTAAGTAGCTAACTCTTTTTATGCTTTTTTTAAAGCCTTTACGATCTTTAATAAGAAGACCGCTTTTTCGTTTACTTAAAAGTTATAGCTACTTAGCTAGCCTTTTTATACTATAAGAAACTCTTTTTATAGCTTTCCGCCGCTTTCTTTTATTATATAACTTTATAAGATTTGTTTAACTTCTTATTTATCTATATAAGGCGTCCTTTTATCTTAAACTAGCTTTAAGCATATAACTAGCTTTTTTACTAGCCGTAGTTATATTATTAAAACGATTAAATAGATATTAAAAAGCCCGTTTATATTTAATAAAATATTTAAGCTATCTTACTTTAGCAGTAACTTTAAATAGCTTAGTATATCTTTTTTTAAGTTTTATTACTTTCCTATCTATAATATAATAACTTTTACTAAGCTATAGCTAAACTTAATCGCTAGGCTTAAATTTTAGTAAGCGGTGTTTTTTATTATGTTTATTTTTTATAGCAGCTTAAGTATAAGTAATAGCTAACTTAGCTTTTTTTTATAAGACTTCTTAGTTTTATAAATATAAGTAGTTATAAAAGAACTTAGGACTATTATTTATTTTCATTTTTATAATAAGCTTACTTAAAGCTATATAAATTATTAAAGAAAAGGAGTTATTAAAGCTAAACTAAAAAGCTATTAGCATATTAGTTTAACGTAGGTTTTAGAAATTAGCGGTAAGGAATCGTAGCGCGATTTTTATAGTTTAGTTTCGCTTTTTTAATAAGCTATTAGTCTAAAGGTACTAAGTAGTAAATATAAGAAGCTTCGATTTAAAGGCTTATTATAAAGTCCGTTAAAATACTAAAGTAAACTTTATATTTTAGTTAAAGATTATCCCTTTTAAAATCCTTTAATTAGCGCGAAGTAGCTTAATATATAACGCTTATACTTAGTTTCTCGCTATAAACTAGTTATTACTTAAAATAAGGAGATATATCTTTAAGAATTTATTAGTTATACTTAGTAAAGTATATAAAAAGTTCTTTATAAGATCTTTTTATAAGGACTATTCGGCTAAAGCTATTAAGAGCTTAGTAATAAAGTCTATCGCTATTATATAGTATAAAACTAGTAAGCTTTAAATCGAGATAAGCTACTTTAGCGTTTTACCTTAATTAGTTTAGTTATAGTAAAAAGTATCGTAGCTATCTATAACTTTCTTTATATATTTACTAAGCTAAAGGATTAAGAAGCTTTAAAATAAATCTTATTATATATAGGTATAGGTAGTATAAAATATTTAGTATAAGCGTCTTTTACGATTTTCTTAGTATAAGTCTTAAGGATATATAGTCTCCGGCGTCTATTATTTTCTATAAAGTATAGCAACTTATATAATTAAAGGAATAAGAGTTTAAGGATACTATCCTTATTGCTAAGTTATATAATAATCTTTACTTACTATATATTTTCCGCGTATATATCGATTATTTTTTAGCTAAGTAGTAATTCGATAAATACTTTTATATAAAAAAACACGCGGTGTATTATTTCGTTTTCTTAAATAAGCTTTAATTCCCCTTTTTAGTTTAAGGATACTAGCTTATTAATTTAAGACGGTAAATATAAAAGAGCGTTTAGTATAATGTTTTCGATACTTAGAATATAACATACCTTAAGCGGGAATTAGCTTAAGTATTAAGAGGCGAGGACTAGCTTATTATTAGATTTTATATTAATAAATAATAAGGAATTTTAGTATATAATTCTAAAAGTGCTTATATAGTTAGTAAAAATAACTACTTATAGCGTTTTTATAGATAGTACTATAATACGTAGCTTATAAACCGCTTATACTAAACTAGCTACTTTAAGCTTTATAGGCTAGCATTAAAACTCTTTATCTTAAAGGGTGCGGCTTAAGTAAACGATAAGCTAAGCTTTAGTCTAGGCTAATAAAGTCTTTTTATCTTATTCCGTACTTTTCTTTAAGTAAAAAGCTATAACCGCTACTCTATATTCTAAAGACGTATCGATTTAAATAAATAGTTATTAAGCGGGGTTAAAGTAGTAAATCGTTTAAAGCTTAGTAAGTTTTTTAGTTAAATTCGCAAAAGCTTTTTTTTCTTCCGGAGTAAGCTAAAAAGCGGCTTTCGTAGTATATCGTATTTATCTTTAGCCCTTTAAAAGGACTCCTTCTTCCCGTTTTACTTAAAGTAGCTTTATTTTTTATCTTTATAAGATATTAATTTCCTTAACAAAATATAGGACTATATAGTATAGCTATATAGTAAGGCCGGATTATTTCTTAAGCTATTAAAGGTTCTTTAAGAACGCGATATTCTTTAAAGCTTATATACGTTTATTTATATTTATAAAGCTAATAGCGTTTACCTTAAATCTAAGGAGTTATATAAATAGGTATATTAAGAAGGACTTTAGTTTTAATAAAGTAATATTATAATTATAAAAAGCGTAAAATACTACCTTTAAGTATTAAAGGTATTTTTTAGCTATATTAAAATAAATAATAATATTATTAATATAAGCCGCCGCGTATTTTTAATATCTATAGAGGACGTTATTTATAAATCTTTAAACGTATACTAAGGAGTTCTTAAACCCTATACGTATTATAAGCGATCTTTTTAGCTTATAATAGCTTATAACTATAAACCTTAGTAGTCTTAATAGACTAAGAACTAATAGAAAAACGATTATATGTTTACTATATTAATAAACTTCTTTTCTTAAAGGCGTTTAATTATATTGCTTTAAAGCGGTATTAAGTAAGCGTTTAAAGTAGTAATAACGTTAATCCTTAATAAGTCTATAACTACTTATCTCTTTTCCTTTTTACTTACTATCTTTTATGCTATAAATACCGGCGCTGCGAATAAAGTCAGCTTATAAGCCCGTTTTAATTATCCTTACTTAATTAGCTAGCTAAATATTATATTTACTGCTTCTTTATCCTTTTTACTGAATAAATATAATCTTAATATAACTTATTAATATTGCTATTCTTTTACTAAGGGAATATATATATATTTAGACTTATTTATATATATTACTCCCTTATTCTTTTAAAAGCGGGGAAACAATTAAAGAATATCTTAAACTTTTAATACGTATTTTAAGTCCTTAGTATAGATTTAAACGCCTTTATTAGTAGTAAGTTTAAGTAAGTCCTTAGTTCGCCCGATTTTAAGCTTATAGTTTACTATAAGATCCTTATATAAAAAGTCTGTAATAAGGTTTTTTTTATCTAGGTTTTTTATAAGAACTTCCGCTAAGAGAATAGTAATCTTAACCTCCTTATATAGCTAAATCTACTTATTAAAGTCTATAATTATCCTTACCTTTTAACCTTAGCGGAGTACTAATAGCTCTTTAAAATATTTTATCGCTATAAAGCTTTTATAATCCTATATTATTGTTTAAGTAAGCTTAAAACTATTAAGGAAGAATATTATATTATGCCTTAATAATAGCGCTTAAACTTAAAAAAGTAAGGAGTAGCTAAAACTAACTAAAATCGTTATAATAACTAGATAGATTACCTATATATATATTATTAGTCTTAGTTAAGCTTTCTTAACCTTAGCTTTAGTCCCTTTATAAGCCTTAATCTATAAGACTAATATAAAGTTAATAAGGTCTTTTTAGTAAAGAACTAAGAAATCTTAGCTAAGTAATATATTAGCCGCTAAGCGTTTTACTATTTAAGTATTAATCCTTACGTTTATAACTAAAAGGCTACCGTTTAGCCTTCTTATTATATATATAGTAAACTTTACTTATTTAATAGTAGCCGTTTTTCTTACTCCTTAAATAAAAGTTTATTAAAAGAAGTTTATAGTTATATCTTAAAAGGTCTTTATTAAGTCGGCTTAAATAAGGCTCCGGTTTACTTTAATATCTATATAAGCTTTAATGCTTATCTTTAGCCTTTTTTTCGTAAATTAGTAAGTATATATAAGTAAATTATAATAGCTTATTAAGGCTTAATAGTTAAATATTAAGAAAAGGCTTAACTATTTAAACGCTTTATAGCTTTTAGATAACTACTTATTATACTAAGCTATATCTTTATATAGTAACGTCTTAACTAAGGTTAAAGGGGTATTTATTTTTAATATATTAGTAAAGTTTATTTTTTTAAGAGAAATACTTCGTAGTAAAATCTATTTACCTTATTAGCCTCTTAAACTAAGTCTACTATAATATAGATTATAGTTTCCTTAAAGCTTTTATTAGTGTTTATATAAATTCTTTTTATATTATACTATTTATCCTTTAAATAGTTATCGATTTTTACTATAGTTCTTTTTTTAGTTATAAGGTATAATTAGTCTAGCCTTAATATTAGTAAGCGTAGAGTCTAAAAAGTCCTTTTTCTTTTAAGCCGGAGGACCTTAGCTAATATCCTTATCTATTTAAATAGGTTTCTCCCTTAACTTAAGAAATATTATAAAGCTTAGATTATATCTACCCTTACTAAGCGGTTAAAAAATATAACCCGCGGTCTTAGCAAGCCCTTAATAAATAGTTAAGGCGTTTTAAACTATCCTTTAAGTATATATAAAGTACGGCTAGTTAGTCCTCGCTTTTTTATAGGTTAAACTTATTTCTTTCGCGCTAATAAGTGATTTTAAGATCTTTAAGTATATTTAACTTATAGCTAAAGAAGAATTTCCTTAAATTTATTAATCTATCTATTAATATCTTTATTTCCTACTAAACGGTATAAAGGTTTTTAAAAATAGATGTTAAGCTTTTAATAAATTACTAGAATTTAGTAGTTTAGCTAATAAAGCGCGGCCTTAGCTTTATATTATAAGCGTAATATTTAAGACTTAAAGTCGGACCTTATTACTATATTTTTAATAGTAAAGTCCTCTTTATTAAGTGCTTATATTACTATATTTAAGTAAATTTTAAATCGTTTTTATAAGGCGGAGATTTAGTAGCTTAGTTTAATACTAAGCTTATTAAGTTCTTTTTATTATAGTTTTAAACAGTCTTTAAAATACTATTTTACCGCGCTTCTTTAAAAGAAAGAGGGTAATTAAATAGCTAATTTATATATATAGGCCTTGCTTTTATTAGCATTTTAGTAGATAAAGTTAATAAAACTGTCTACTCCTTAAAATATATTAGCTTTATCGTCTTCTTAAACTTTAATAAAAGATACTTTTAGCGGTCTTAATAAGTTTAATCTTTTTATATCCTTAGCTTATAATTAAGGTTTTTTTTAAGACTTAATAAGTATATTTTCTTTTTTTAGTACTTAAAGAAGATTAAGAAATTATTTATTTAATATTATTATTATTTATATTAAGGAGCTTAAAGCTATACTTAGCTTTAGTATTTACGCGCTAAGTATAAATAAGTTTAGCTTACTTAAGGTATTACTTATTGCGTTTTTATTGCTTATTATTAAAGTCTTAGTTTTAATACTCTTATTAAGTACTTAACCTTTCTTTTTATATATATCCTAAAACTTAGTACGCTATAAGGCCTTAAGCGTAAGAGGCTTATTTATATTAATTAAGATTCTTAAAAACTCTTTAAATAGCGCGGCTATAGCAGATAAGGCTAAATAGCGATATTAAATAAAGAAACTACTAAGTATCCTTTAAGGCGGATTTTTATTTAAGGCCTATAGACTAAACTTTATTAATAGTACGTTATAAAAATATCCGCTAAGCTTATTATATTAAAGAAAAAGTAGCTTCATTATAAGCTTAATTTAAAAGATATTTCGTAAGCGGGGAGCTAAAAGGTGTTAAGGTCGGCTTATCTTTACTTTTTTTATTTAAAGAATAATCGATTTATTTAAGTAATACTAAACTTAGTTTACTTAATTATATAGGTTTTATTATTTTATAGGTTATCTTATATTAATATTTTAAAAGCGGATTGCCTTTTAAAAAGCAATAGTCTTATCTTAATTAAGCGGCATTTATTTTATATCCCGTTTAACTTTATAAGCTATTTTAGTATAATACCTTAAAAAAGGTAAAGGAGATTATTAAACTAATATACTTAGTAAGCTACGGTCTTTTCCGCTTTTATAGCCTACTTATCTTAAGGTTTTATTATAAGCGCGTTAAGAAAAAGGTATTTATTATTAAGGTTAAACTTTAAAGCTAATAAGAGCTTTTTATTAAAGAAAATATCGTTTAGTATTTAACTTCTTATAAAATAAGTGCTTAATCGTATAATATAGTTACTTTTAGCTTAGCGGATATTAAAAAGATTTCCGTTTAAATAAGTAAGAATTACTACTATTTACTACGCTTTATAGTATATGGATAAGGGAAGAAGGTATAAGTTAATTACCGCTAATTAAAGCCGGTATTACGGACTAATTACTGCTAATTAAAATTAATATTATAGACTAATTACTATTAGTTAAGCTAGTATAATAAACTAATTACTATCTATAAATATATATAAAGGTTTAAAAATCAAAAAAAGCTTATCTTTTCTTTTATATATAGCTAGCTACTTTATACTTAGTTCTTTAAGCTAATTTTAAAGGTTTTAAACTATATTATCTTACTATTTATTATTAGTATATAAATAAACTATAGATATATTTATAGAATTACTTACTAAACTAAGTATAAGCTTAGTTAAAAATACTATAAACTATAATTAAAGAAATCCCTTAAATATCCTTAAATATCCCTTAAAAATCGCGATAAAGTTTATCTTATATCTTTTAAAGTGCTTCTTTAGTTACGAATAAGCTAAATTATAGTTAAGATATCCTGCGGAAATCCTTAAATATCCTTTAAAAATACTAGCGGAATCCGTTTAATAGTTTTTATAATATCTTTTATAGTTAAAAACGTAATAAACTATAGTTAAATAAGCTTTTAAGTATTTATAGTTATATCTTAAAAGCCTTAGCGGGGTTTAATTAGTTATCTTTATCGCGTCTCTTTAAGCGAGCTTTTATAGCGTATGCTTTAAGTGTTCCCGCCGCGGGGTTTCGTAAGGCTCCTTAAAAGTAAAGTAAGAAGTCCGGGCATAGCCGTCTAAATTCTATAATAAGTATTATATGCTAACTATATTATAAGCAATTTAAAAAGCTAACTATTTTATTACGAATTTATATAGCTTTTAAAATAATACTTAAGCGTTTAATTTAATTGTTTTATTATTTTGTTTATATTATTATTAAGTTTACGCTAAGGACTTAATTTAGGTTTTTAAAAATTCAATGTTTTTAAAATAGGAGGGAAAAACTAAAGTGCTTAGGGTAAAACCTCCCCTCTTTCGTAGTTAGTCCGCTTTATACGAGGTCTTATAACTTTATATAAGGAAATAAGGGGTGCGCCTTCCGCCGCGAGTATATCCCGCTCGCTAAGCAGTTCGACGCGGCTTAATTAGGCCTAGGCCGCCTTTAACCTAAGCGGCCCGCGGCCTAGATTTTTAAAGCTTTAAACTTAAGGTATAAGTAGTGGCCTATCTTTTATCCTCCTTTAGCCGCCCCCTTAGCATAAGGGCGGGGGGGGTAGGCGGGGTTCCGTCCCGCGCCTTAGCCGCGGGTAACGCGGCCTTAAAGAGTAAGCTTAAAGCGGGCTCCTTTAATAAGAATTCGGCACCTTATAGTACGCATATATTCTTAATTAAGCCCGTTATATATTCGCGCCGCGCTTCTTAGTTACTAATCCTACTTATAGTCCTAAGGATAAAGCTTCTTATACGCCGCGCGCTTATATATACCTTTCTCCTTTTTCGCTAAAAACGCGCTTATCCTTTATACTCGCCTATTTCCTATCCGCCGACCTATCTTTAATATACCTCCGTCTTTTTACTATTATTAAGCTATTACTACTACTATCGCTATACTTAAGAAGAAGGTTACCTTTTTTAATCTTAATACGGGCCCTCTTCTTAAATTACTAAGCCGGGATACTAAAGATAAGGACGCTTAAGCTCGCCGCGGTACTAAATATAAGATCCCTTATTATATATATATAGGCCGCTTATTTAGCGACGATATACTCGCAGTTTTCTAAGGCTACTAAAACTAAGCTTATATATATCTAGGCCGTATCCGCCGCTTAAGTATATATAATTTATATTACTAACCCTCTCTTAGCTATTTTTACGAAAGAGTATATCGCTTATATCTTTAGTAATTATTCTTATTTTTAAGTAAGTAATCTTATATCGGATCCGCTCTCGCTACTTAGCTAATCCCCTTTATAACTTACCGCTATTAGTAAGGATATAGCTTATAAGCTCTACGCCGTATAAAAAGAGTTATATAAGACCGGTAAGCTTATTAAGCGCTTTACGTATATAAAGCTTACTTTTATAGCAATAAAGCTCCGGTAACGCGCCGGAGCTACTACGGCCCGCGCTCTTATATTTAATGCCGCTTTTAGTCCGGCCTAACTTAATAAAAATATTAAGCTTCTTACCTTTACCTTTAGCCGTTTTGTTAATAACGCGCGCGCGGCCTATAAAGCTAACGCTAAGTTCGCCGATAAGCTTACTAGTATTATTATAATTATATACTAAACCGTTTACTTTATAGCCCGGACTATAATAAGTATAAAAAATATAATATTTATAGTAGCTAACTACCTTAGCTTTAGCGGCTATAAGGGCTAGGATATTGCTTTTAAAGGTTGTTTGCTTAACTAAGACTTAATATAGGCTTATACTGCCCTCGCCCCGCTTAAGCCTACGCCTTTTAAGATCCCCGTTATCTTAAAGGATTTTAAGGCTAAGGCTAAGGCTAAGAAGAAGGCTTAAGCTAAGGCTCTTACTAAGGCTTATGCTTAAAAGCGCGCCGCTCTTACTTAAAAGCTTAAATATCGGGGGGCGCTTAAGCATAAGGGTAAGGGAAAGGCTATTAAGGCTAACGTTATATTTAACTTAAGGGAGCCTAACTTTAATATTGGCGATAAAGAACCGGGGGAGGAGGATAGGGGCGATAATAATAAGGAGGCTTATACTAAGGGCCTTAAAAAAGAGGACGGCCCTTAGCCCGGCCTTAACGCTACCCTTATTTTTTCTAATACTAATAATAGCGATAGTAACGTTAGCGATATTAATAATAAAGAGGAAGACCTTATTTTAACTCTTACTATACTTACTTTTAGCCCGCTACTTAGCTATAGCGTTCTTTTAGCTACTTAAAAACGCACTTATAGCCTCTTTAAAAGTAGCGCCTTTAAAGCTAATAACTTTATAGTTACTACTTTAAAGCGTGTTTATATTGCCCTTACCTTTAGCTTAGCGGGCTAAGAAAAAAAAACTAAAGACCTTAGCTTAAACCTTAAGTACTATTAGTTTTTTACTTATAGTAAGGCCGGGTTACTCCCTCTTAGCTTTTTTATAATACTTAACTCGGCTTAGTTAATTAAGTATTATCTAAGTCGCCTTACCTAGCTTAAGTTTATACCGCCTCTCTTACCCGCTTATACTATAGCCGGTGCTTCCTTAGTAGTAAGCACCTAGCGGGACTTAAAGCAAACGCCTTAAAAGGCCGCTAATAATATAATACCCTCTTTAACTACCCCCGCCGCGATCTTAAGCCGTTATACGTGCGGACGGGGGAGGGGAAAGGCGCCTACTACCTTAACTTATAGCCGTAGCTAAGCGGGGCGCTCTTATAGCACTCCCCGATTTAGCGGGTCTTAGCATAATGCTAAAGATAATAGCGATAAGCTCGGGCTTTAAGCGGAGTAAGGGGGTCGTTCTTAAGGGGGGGGGGGGGGAAGCGTTAAAGGACTAGCTAAAGCGTTAGCCTAAGTTAGGTTTATTAAAGGTCTTATAAGCTTAATAAGAAGGGGTTTAAGTTTTAGCGTTTTAGTGCTTTGTAGTGTTTATTATAGTAATAAGTTATAGGTTATCCCCTTTAAGCTATATTAAGGGGGCGGTTTAATAAAGATATGCCCCCCTTTAACTAAAGTATAGCTAAGGCCCCCGTATACCTTATCCCTTTTTCTTAATATAAGCGTATTGCTAAGTCGAATTAATAAAGGCGTTTTAAGCTTAAGAACTATCTTATTAAGATAGCTACTATCTCTTATTTTTAAAGCTTTGCCCGCACCTCGCTTATATTACGGAGCCGCTATAATAGCTTTAACCTCGCCTTATTAATAAGCCTATAACCTAGTATCGCATAGTAAATAGTATCTTATTATTACCTATAGTTATAAAGAGGCAATACTACTTTAAGTACGTTATAGCGGAATAAAAAGTCTTTAAAGCTTATTACTTTAGTTCGTATTTAAGTAATCGTAGAGCTTAAGTACTTAAGTAGTACGTTATAGCGGTTAAGTGCTATAGCTTTATTAAACCGGGGCGGGAGGTTAATAAGGTAAAGCGTAGTCCGGCGCTGCTTTATAAGCTTTTCTTTTAAGCTTTACCGCCTTACTTACTTCTTATAAAGGATCTCCTTAGTCCTTTTCTTCTCTTATAGCTTATCGGTCCCGACTTAAAACCGCACCCCTCTTAGTGCCTTTATAATCGGCGGCCTTAAGGGTATAGGCCGTCTTAGTCGTTATTTACGCTATTAAAGTAGCCTCGTTACTAATACGGACGCGCGTTAAATTTAGTTTAAAATTCTAAAGTCTTTTAGCCTCTTAAGGGTATTAGCTATTCTTTAGTTAAGGTAAAGGTTAATCGGCGGGACCTAAGTCTTAGCTTTAAGTTAGTAAACTAAGGTAGCTTAACAGGCCCTTATAACTATTTAAAGGTAGGCGGTTTAGTCCCGCGCTAGCTTTATAGCTATCTTATAAAGCTTTCCGCTTACTAAAGTTATTTTATAAAACGTTACTATAGCGTATAATATAAAGGACCGGACGACTTTACTATAAACTTCTCGGGCCTTAAGTAAGGTATACCTTTATATAAACGCCGCGATCTTTATTAAGGCTAGGTTTTACCTCTTTAGCTTAGCGCGTAGCTTATTAAGGTATGCTTTTTATTAAAGTTTGCGGTTTACTTATACCCTTAAAAGCCTAGCGTCTTAAACCGGTAAAACCGTCGCGGCCCTTAAGCGGATAAGGGTCGTAATCGCTTTATATTTTCTCGTAAAGTAAATAAGCTCGCTTTTTAAAGGTTCGAAGTTTACTGCGAATTCTTCCGCTTATAAGGCGTATACTTCTTAAGCCTCCTTAAGTCGTGCTATTATCGTGCTTTCCTTAAGTCCGACGCTAAGGATATTTATATTATCGGCGAAGTTAATAACGTAAACCCCTTTTAGCTTTTTAAGCCTTTTATAAAGCGGTATTATATAGTAAAGGAATAAGATTAAGAATAGCGGCGAACTTTAAAAGACCTTAGTAGCGATACGTACTAGCGTGGCCTTTTTTCTATTAAAATAAAGAGTTAAGTAGCGCTTGTTTATAAAGCTACGTACTAGTTTTATAAGCTACTTAAAGTAACCTTAAAAGGTAAGCTCCTTAAGGAGTTTCTTATAGTTAACTATATCGAAGGCTCCCTTAATATTAAGTTAAAAGAATAATATAATCCCTCTTTTAGCTTATATTACGCATATTAGTTCCGTTACTTAAAGTATCGCCGCCTTTATAAACCTCTCCTTCTTATTTTTAAACTACTTATCGGGTAAGACCTTATTTACCTCCGCCGTAGTCGCGAGCTTTTAAGCTAAAATCTATTTTAAGACCTTACTTATTGTTAGTAGGAGGGAAATAGGCCTTTACCCCTTAGCTATGCGGTAAACCCTAGGCTTCTTTTCTAGCTTTCGTAGTATAACTACGTTCGCGGTTTAAAACCGGGCCGGGAAGTGCGAGGTCTTAGTATAAGCTATAAAGATCGTTACTAGCCGGGCTAAGAGCGCCGGTCTATAAAGCTTAAAGAAGCTAAGCGGGATCCTATTTAAGCCCGCCGCCTTTTAGCTTGCTATCTTACTTATTGCTTAAGATATATCTATAAGATCGATACGCCGCTTAATAAATAGCTCTTTATTAGCCGCGGGGCGGGGGGTTCTTAGTAGCGTCGCGGCTTTAGCTAAAAAGAAGCGTTTTACTAAAAGCTAGGCTTTCTTATCGAAGTTAGAGGTTAGTTAGTGCTTATAGCCTTTACTAATTAGCGGTAAAAGGTATGCCGGGTTTAAAGGCAGTCTGCTATATAGCCGCGCTTACCGTTCGTTATTCTATAACTTAGTATTATTAGCGCTAATCTCCTTAAGGAAATCCTTTTAATATTCTTATCTTACGTTATATATAGCCCGTTATTAGGCCGCGGCCGCTTCTTATATCGCCTCTTAATTTACTTAAGTCCGGTGCCCCTTATAGTACTTTCGGGCCCTTTTCGCGGTCCGCGTAGCCTAAGTCGCTTTTAAGGTAAACTAAGCGTTCCCCCTTAGGACCGCTTACTTTTAATACGGCACTATCGCGCGTACTATCTTATTAAGGTCGTTATATAAGCTATCTATCTCCGTAACGATCTCTTATAGGCTATAAAGCATAGGCTATTATATTCCGAGCTAAGATAAGGTCTCCGCCTTAACCCTCTTTTTCTCCGCCTGCTTTTACCTTAATATAGCGGACGTCTTACTTAGCCTTATGCCTATCTTAAATAAGACTACTTACGGGATATAATTAGACTTTATAAGGTTTAGATTTAGGCTAATAAACTAAGCTATTATTTCTATTATAGCTTATATAAGGTCGATTGTGCTATTCTTTTATCTATAAAAAAACCGTATATATTCGCCTCTCGGCGTAGTTAGTTTAAGCTAAAGCCGCGCGGCTTCCTTAATAAACTATTCTACTTTATTAAAGGTCCGATCGTAAGCGTCTTAAAGCGGGTAGTAAATATTAAAGTCCCCGATTAAGACTAAGGGGTCTTAGTAGTCGATTTTACTTAAGGCTTTAACCGGCCCCGTTTATATTCCTTTTAGTAGTAAGTATAAAGACCTTAGCTTTATATTATCGCTAAAAGTTATCTCTCCTTAATTATATCCGGTCTACGGTATCTACGTTCTTATATTATATCTTTTATAAACGTATATCGCGTTACGGCCTTTCTTATAAACTAGTTAGTATAGTATACCCTTTAAAGCTAAGGCCTTAAAGCCTTATATTTTCTTTACCTCTTAAAGCGCTATTATATTATACTTAGCGCGGTAGCTAAAGGCTAGCCGTGCTAGCTTATATCTTTTTTATATCTTTTAATAAAGGACTTTTAGTTTTATATATAAGGGGTTAAGGTAAGGTTCGTCGTTTAAAAAAGGGTAATAGCTTAAGTTAAAAGCGATACGCTCCGCTATCTTATATATTACTTAATATTACTTAAGTTAGTTCTTACTACTTAGGCCTTAGCCGGCGGGGCTAATAGCGTCTGCCCGTCCTTTTTTAGTCGCTTAAGGCGTTTCCGCGCTTATAATAAGGTAGGCTTATAGTCCTTTACGGAGGGGAGGGGGATTTAAGGGTCAGGCTAGCTATAGTTACTAGCAAAACGCTATAAGCGGTTTAAGTAGTTATCCCTTACTTTATCTTAAGCTTTTACTACTATAAGATAAGTATAAGACTATAATAAGTGCTGCCCGCTATAAAATATATAGTTATAAAGGATTTCGCCTTTTTTTACGCGGTATTTATCTTTATTACTTATATATAAAGTCCCTTTATAGTAAGTATATAGCTATATTTAAGTATAACGTTTAGCAATATATCCGTATTTATAGTAGTTATAATACTAAGTAAGTTAAACTAACTTATTATATAGTTTATACCGGAATATTTAAGCTTTAAGGAATAGGCTTATATTATATAGCTTATTAGCCTCCGCTAAGCTACTTATACTAATAAGAAAGGTAATAGCTATAAAGGCCTTAGTTTAAGGTTATATTACTCGCGCTTATATAACTTTTACTTTATTTATATTAGCGATCTCCTTAGTTAAGAGCGTCCTATTTATCTTAAAGGCCCTTATTAAGATATTTTTCGCGATTACTATATAAGCCTTATACGCTATCGCCGCCTTTAAACTAAAGACGCTCCTTACTTAGTCTTAGTTTTATTAATAAGGTCGCGCCGCCGTATTAAACGTTACCGCAATATCCTTGCTTAAAAGGCATCTCGCCGCTATAGCGGAGGAGATATTAAGCGCTATGTTAATCGCTTTAACTATATCCTTCGGCTTACGATTTAAGATATCTAGTATCGCCCTTATTAAGACTACTACTAGCTTACGCTTATATTAAGGCGGAACTAGCTTTATTATCGCGTTATATTGTGCCGGCTTACTAAGACTTACTACTACTATTACTTAAGTCTATTAAGGCCTTCTTAAGCCCTAAGCTCGCTTTTATCTTAGTTCTTTATATATAGCCTCCTTTATCGCGCTTTAGATAGCCTTATAAAGCTTAAAGTTAGCCTATATTATAGTTAACGCGCTCTTAGCGCGCTCCTTAATATAGAGGAAGGTTTTAACTACTACTTATACTTAATCGAACTACGTATATAAGACTATACCTGCGATTTTATTATAAGCCTTCTTTTTATTAGTATTGCGTATAGTTTAGCTAAGCTATATACTATTATCTTATTAAGGTAATGCTATGCTTTATAGCGTAAGGATAAGGGGACAAGGCGCGGACTAATTACCGCTAGTCAGGGCCGGTATTACGGACTAATTACCGCTAGTCGGGGCCGGTACTACGGACTAATTACCGCCGGTTAAGGCCGGTACTATAAACTAATTACTGCTAGTCGGGCCGGTATAACGGACTAATTACCGCATATAAACGTATATAAGGGTTTAAAAATAGTAAAAAGCTTAACTATTCTTAAAGGCATAGCTAGCTACTTTATACTTAGTTCTTTAAGCTAATTCTAAGAATTTCTAACTATACTATCTATAGTACGTAAAATAAACCGTGGATATCCTTATAAAATCGCTTAATAAACTAAGTATAAGCTTAGTTAAAAATACTATAAACTATAGTTAAGGAATTCCTTTAAATATCCTTAAATATCTCTTAAAAATCGCGGTAAGGTTTATCCCGTGTTTTTTAAGGTGCTTTTATAGTTAAAAACGGGTTAAACTATAATTAAAATATCCCGCGGAAATCCTTAAAAATCCCCTAACGATACCGGCGGAATCCGCTTAATAGTTTCTATAGTATCTCCTATAGTTAAAGATATCGTAAACTATAGTTAAGTAAGCTCTTAACCCTTTATAGTTATATCCTAAAAACCTTAGCGGGGTCCGACTAATAATATTCGTCGTATCTCCTTAAGTAAGCCTTTATAGTACGTGCTTTAAGCGTTCTTATTATAAGGTTCCGTAAGGCTTTTTTAAGAGGAAAGTAAGGAGTTTAAGCATAGCTATTTAGATTCTATAATAACTCCCTTAAGTAAAAAAGAAAAGCTAACGTCCTCGTTAGTTTTAAGTAAGAATAAAGTAAAAGAGGTGCTAAGTAATAGCTTTATAGTAGCGTCTTTACGCTATATTAGTAGTACGCTATCCTTATCCTTTTAATAGTTTTTTCGGCCTATTTAGCTAATAGTAGCTAGGTAGCTTAAGATAGTTAGTAGGCGGCTTTATCGTAAATCCTTACCTTATATTTAGTTATACGGCTTTATCCTTATTAAGGCGATTAATACGTTTAGCTAAAACTTATAATAAAGTTTTTTAACTCTCCTTTAAAGCGTATATTCAAGCCCTTACTAAGTAATAAAGAGTCTTTATACTAAGGAATACTTAAGTTCCTTAATAGGATATATTATAAGAGACTAGCTTTATTTAAGCCTTATTTAGTATTATTATCTTACTTACTTTTCTTATACCGTTTTTAATCTTTCGCTAATTCTCTTATTTTACTTATTAGCCTTATAGGCCGCTTATAAGCGAGATATTATATCTTACTTACTGCCGCTATTATAGTTATCCCCCGCTCTTTATCGCTAGGCTTTCCGACTTATTATCCTTTTTATATAGCGCTACTACTTACGCCTTTCCGCTAACTAATACGCGTTTAGCTACTAAAAAGGTATTAAGGTAAGGGTAAGCTATCCTACTAATATTAATAAGTATAGTTAATACTAAGGTATTAAACGTTTATATTCCCGCTTAAAAGTAAGTAATAAGGTCCTTAATAGCCTTAATGCTTAACTCCTTGCTCTTAAGGTTTTAAACGTACTTAATAGTCTTAAAGAACCTTTATATAAAGGGGGCCTTAAAGGCGAGAATATAAAGCGCGTAGTCGGTATAGCTAATAAAGCGGATATCGAAGCTTAAGAACTTTATTGCTTAAGTTAAAGTTAAGTTACGTTTAAACTCTTTACGGGCCTATAAGTAGAACTTAGTATAGTTTATAGCTAGGCGGAAACTCCTAATTATTATAATCTTATCGCCGGAGTATAGGCTTTTAAAGCTAGGTTTATTAAAGATTATGTTAGTTACTACTAGCGGCTCTTATAAGATTAAGCGGCGGAATATATCGCGAGGCTAGTTATCGCTATCTTTTTTAGTTAAAGAAGGACGGCGGATAGACTATAGTAAGGCGCTTATACGCCTTTATATAGCTAGGCTAAGCGTAGCGGCAGGCAGAAAGAGTATTCGCTAAGCGGGACTAAATAAGTCCTTAAGGCCTATAGCGGCTATAAGCTAAGAAGGGGATTTTATAGCACGGGCTAGACTATATATAAAGCGAGATAGGGTTTTAGCTATAGTAGCTTAAGACGCCGCTATAAACCTAGCTATAAACTAGTTAAGCTAGGCTTTAAATATATAGTTAAGGACGGCGCGGATATTATTTTAATCGTTTAGCTAAAGTAGGTTTCCGCTAGCTACGGCGGCTATTATAGATCTTAAGACTATAGCGAGGTTAGCTAACCTTAAGGCGTTAAGTTTTAGCTAGTTATTCCGCTAATAAAGATTTTTAGCTATACCTTAAAAAATATATAGGCGGCGGGGGCTTTTAAATAATAAAAGCTAAGTAAGAGGTATAGCTAAGTTACTATAAAACCGGCTATCTAAACCTCGCTATAGTATAAAGCTAGGAGGTAAGTTATCTAAGTTAAGTATTTAAAGAGGGTAGTATAAGCTATCCCTTATAGTACTATAGTTTAAGTCGAATCTATTAGCTTAAGCGCGGCTATAGAAAGCGGCGTAAGTTTATACGGAAGCTTAAACTTAAAGGTTTTAACTCTCGCTAAAGGACTTAAGGCTATAGAGGATAGCCGCCTTGTTTTTATAAAGCTTAAGAGCTTATTTATATCCTTCGTATTAAAGGTATAAGGGCTTATAAGAAAGCGGGCTAAAAAAGTAGTTATAAAATAGCTAATTTCGGCTATAGGAGACGTTAAACGATAAAAGGACTTAAAACGGGAATATAAGGATTATAGGCTTAAGGTAAAGAAGGTTATATATATAGGAGTAAGTAAGGTATAGCGGGCTATAGCTAGTAGTAAAGGGAAATATAGTTATAAAAAAAGAAAGGAAAGGAAAGAGGGTAAGCGGCGGAGAGAATTTTAAATAGGTATACTATAAGGCTAAAAGGGCCTTATTACTTAAGGTAAACAGCGGTATATTATTATTAAAATAACTAATTACCTTAAGCGTAATAAGTTATAGTTTCTTATAACCCGTAATAGCTTTTAAGTCTTATGCTTAAGCCTAACCGCTTAATTCTCTTAGTTAAAGAGTTTTATATTAAGTTATAAAGGCCGCGCGTTATACTCTCGTTTAAACTACTTAAGTAATTAACTCTTTTTATGCTTTTTTAAAAGCTTTTACGATTTTTAGCGAGAAGACCGCTTTTTCGTTTACTTATAAGTTATAGCTACTTAGCTAGCCTTTTTAAGCTATAAAGAACTCTTTCCTTAGCTTTCCGCCGCCTTTTTTTATTATATAGCTTTATAGGATTTGTTTTACTTCTTACTTATTTAAGTAAGGTATCCTTTTATCTTAAATTAGTCTTAAGTATATAGCTTGCTCGTCCGCTAAGTATAGTTATACTACTAAAACGACTAAATAAATATTAAAGGACCTTTTTATATCTAGCCGGTATATAAGCTATTTTACTTTAGCGGTAACCTTAAACGGCTTAGTGCGTTTTTCTTAAAGCTTTACTAGTTTACTATCCGCGATATAATAGCTTTTACTAAGCTATAGCTAGACTTAATCGCTAGGCTTAAATTTTAGTAAGCGGTGTTTCTTATTATATTTATCCTTTATAGCGGCTTAAGTATAAGCGATAGCTAACTTAGCTTTTTTTTATAAGACCTCTTAGTTTTATAGCTATAAGTAGTTACTAAAAAACTAAAGGCCGTTATTTATTCTTATCCTTATAATAAGCTTACTAAGGGCCGCGTAAATTACTAAGGAGAAGGAATTATTTAAGCTAAACTAAAAGGCGATTAGTATATTAGTTTAGCGTAGGTCTAAGAAATTAGTAGTAAAGAATTATAGCGCGATTTCTATAGTTTAGTTTCGCCTTTTTAATAGGCTATTAGTTTAAAAGTACTAAGTAGTAAATATAAGAAGCTTCGATCTAAAGGCTTATTATAAGGTCCGCTAAAATATTAAGGTAAACTTTACGTTTTAATTAAAGATTATTTTTTTTAAAATCCCTTAGTTAGCGCGGAGTAGTTTAGTATATAACGCTTATACTTAGTCTTCCGCTATAAATTAGTTATTGCTTAAGATAAAGAGATATATTTTTAAGAATTTATTAGTTATAGTTAATAAAGTATTAAAGAAATTCCTTATAAAACCTTTTTATAAAGATTATTTAGCTTAAACTACTAAGAGCTTAAAATAAAGTCTATCGCTATTATATAGTATAAAACCGGCTAGCTTTAGATTAAGATAAGCTACCTTAGCGTCTTACCTTAGTTAGTTTAGTTATAGTAGTAAGCATCGTAGCTATTTACGACCTTATTTATATATCTATTAAGCTATAAGATTAAAAAGCTTTCGGATAGGTCTTACTATATATAGGTATAGCTAGTATAAAAGTATTTAGCGTAAGCATCTTCGATAATCTCTTTAGTATAAGTCTTAAGAATATATAGTCTCCGGCGTCCGTTATTCTTTATAAAGTATAGCAACCCTTATAACTAAAGGAATAGGAGTCCGGGGACCCCGTCCTTATCGCTAAGCTATGCTATAATTTTTACTTACTATATATCTTTTATATATCTATTAATTATTTTTTAGCAGAGCGGTAATTCGATTAATACTTCCGTATAAAGGAATACGTAGTTTATTATCTCGTCTTTTTAAATACGTTTTAATTCCCTTTTTTAGTTTAAGGATACCGGCCTATTATCTTAATACGGTAGAAATAAGAGCGCGTCTAGCATAACGTTTTCGACGCTTAGGATATAGCATACCTTAAGTAGGAATTAGCTTAAGTATTAAGACGCGAGGACTAGCTTATTATTAGATTTTATATTAATAAAGAATAAGGATTTTTAGTATACGATTTTATAAGTACTTATATAGTCGGTAAAGACGAGTACTTATAGCGTTCTTATCAATAGTACTATTATACGTAGCTTATATACTGCTTATACTAAACCGGCTACTTTAAGTTTTATAGGCTAGTATTAAGGTTCTCCGCCTTAAAGGGCGCGGCTTAAGTAAACGATAAGCTAGACCTTAGTTTAAGCTAGTAGCGTCTTTTTATCTTATTCTATGCCTTCTTTTAAGTAAAAAGCTATAGCCGCTACTCTATATTTTCGGGATATATTAATTTAGATAAATAGTTATTAAGCGGGGTCGAAGTAATAAATCGTTTAAGGCTTAGTAAGTTTCTTAGTTAAAATCGCGAAGGCCTTTTCTTTTTTTAAAGTAAGCTAAAAAGCGGCTTTCGCGGTATATTAAGCCTATTCTTAGCCTCTTAAAGGGACTCCTTCTTCTTATCTTACTTAAAGTAGCTCTATCTTTCGTTTTTATAGGATATCGACTTCCTTAGCGAAATACGGGACTATATAATATAGCTACTTAATAAGGCCGATCTATTTTTTAAGCTATTAAAGGTTCTTTAAAAACGCAATATCCCTTAAGGCTTATACGCGTTTATCTATATTTATTAAGCCGATAGCGTCTACCTTAAATCCGAGGAGCTATATAGATAGGTACGCTAAGAAGGACTTTAGTTTAGATAAGGTAATATTATAGTTATAAAAAGCGCGGAATACGGCCTTTAAATATTAAAGGTGTTTTTCGGCCGTATTAAAGTAAATAATAATATTATCGATATAAGCCGCCGCGTATTCTTAATATCTACGGAGAACGTTATTAATAAACCTTTAAATATATACTAAGGAGTTCTTAAAGCTTATAAGTACTATTAGTAATCTTTTTAGCCCGCGATAGCTTATAACTATAAACCTTTTTTAGTAGTTTTAGTATACTAAGAACTAGTAAAAAAAGGATTATACGTTTACCGCACTAATAAACTTCTTTCCTTAAAGGCGTTTAATTATATCGCTTTAAAAGGGCATTAAGTATATATTTAAGGTAGTAATAGCGTTAATCCCTTATAAGTCTATAATTACTTATCCTTTCTCTTTTCCGTTTACTATTTTTTATACTATAAATACTAATGCTATAAACGGGGTTGGCCTATAAACTTATTTTAATCGGCCTTACGCAGTTAGTTAGCCGAATATCGTATTTACTACCTTCTTATCTTTATCGCTTAATAGGTATAATCTTAATATAACTTATTAGTATTACTATCCTTTTACTAAAAGAATACGTATATATTTAAATTCGTTTATATATACTACTCCCTTATCTTTTTAAAGGCGGGGAAATAATTTAAGGATATCTTAGACTTTTAATACGTATTTTAAGTCTTTAGCGTAGATCCGGATACCCTTATCGGTAGTAAGTTTAAGTAGGTCCTTAGTTCGGCCGATTCTAAGTTTATAGTTTATAGTAAGATCTTTTTATAGGAAGTCCTTAGCGGGGTCTATTTTATTTAGATTTTTTATAAAGGCTTCTACTAAGGGAGTAATAGCGTTAACCTCTTTATATAGCTAAAACTACTTATTAAGGTCTATAATTATCCTTACTTTTTAGCTTTAGCGGAGTACTAATAGTTCCTTAAAATAGTTTATCGCTATAAAGCTTATATAATCTTATATTATTATCTAAGCGAGCTTAAGGTTATTAAGGAAAATTATTATATTATGCCTTAATAGCGGCGCTTAAACCTATATAGGTAAGGTATAGCTAAAACTAGCTAAAATCGTTATAGTAACGGAGTAAATTACCCGTTTATATATTGCTAGTCTTAGCTAAACTATCTTAATTTCGGCTTTAATCCCTTTATAAGCCCCGATTCGTAAAGCTAATATAAAGTTAATAAGGTCCTTTTAGTAAGGAACTAAAAAGTCTTAGCTAAGCAATATATTAGCCGCTAAGCGTTTTACTATCTAAGCGCTAATCCTTACCTTTATAACTATAAAGCTACCGTCTAGCCTTCTTAGTATATAAGTAGTAAAATCCGCTTATTTAATAGTAGCTATTCTTCTTACTCCTTAAATAAAAATTTATTAAGAGAAGTTTATAGTTATATCTTAAAAGGTCTTTACTAAGTTAGCTTAAATAAGGCTTTAATCTACCTTAATATCCGCATAGGCTTTAATGCTTATCCTAAGCCTTTCTTTTCCGTAAACTAGTAAGTATATATAAGTAAATCGTAATAGCTTATTAAGGTTTAATAGCTAAACGTTAAGGGAAGCCTTAACTATTTAAACGCTTTATAGCTTTTAAATAACTACTTACTATACTAAGCTATATCTTTATATAGCAACGTCTTAGTTAAGGTTAAGAGGGTATTTATCTTCGATATATTAATAAAGCTTATTCTTTAAGGGGAATACTTCGCCGTAAAATCCGTATACTTTATCGGCCTCTTATACTAAGTCTGCTATAATATAGATTGCGGTTTCCTTTAAGCTTTTATTAGTATCCGACTAAGCTCTTTTTATATTATACTCTTTATCCTTTAAATAGTTATTAGTCTTTATTATAGTTCCTTCTTTAATCGCGGGGTATGCCCGTTTTAGCTTTAGTATTAGCGAGTATATAGTCTTAAAGGTCCTTTCTCTCTTAAGCTAAAGGACCTTAACTTATATTCTTAGCTATTTAAGCGGGTTTTTTCCTTAACTTAGCGAGCGCTATAAGGCTTAAGGTATATCCGCCTTTACTAAGCGGTTTAAAAACGTAACCCTTAGTCCTAGCGAGCTTTTAATAAATAGCTTAAGCGTTCCGGACTATCTTTTAAGTGCGTATAGGGTATAGCTAAACGGCCCTCGCCTTTTTATAGGTTAGACTTATTTCTTTCGCGCTAATAAGTGCTTTTAAGATCCTTAAGTATATTTAACTTATAGTTAAAGAAGAATTTCCTTATATTCGTTAATCTATTTATTAATATCCTCGTTCTTTACTAAACGTTATAAAGATTCTTATAAATAGATATTTAGCTTTTAGTAAATTACTATAATTAAGTAATCTAGCTAATAAAGCACGGCTTTAGCTTTATATTATAAGCGCGATATCTAAAACTTAAAGTTAGATCTTATTACTATATTTTCGATAGTAAAGTGCTCTTTATTAAGTGCTTATATCGCTATATTTAAGCGGATTCCGAACTGTTTTTATAAGGCGGATATCTATCGGCCTAGTCCGATACTAAGCTTGCTAAGTTCTTCTTATTATAGTTCTAAGAGGTCCTTAAAATACTATTCCGCCGTACTTCCTTAAAGGAAAGAGGGCAATTAAATAGCTAATTCGTCTATATAGGCCTCGCCTTTATTAGCGTTTCGGCGAATAAAGTTAATAAAACGGTCTACTTTTTAAAATATACTAGCTTTATTATCTTCTTAGACTTTATTAAAAGATACTTTTAAAAGTCTTAATAGGTTAAATCTCCTTATATCTTTAGCTTATAGTTAAGGTTTTTCTTAAGGCTTAATAAGCATATCTTCTTTTTTTAATGCTTAAAGGAGACTAAAGAATTATTCGTTTAATATTACTACTATTCTTATTAAGGGGCTTAAAGCTATACTTAATCTTAGTATCTACGCGCTTAGTATAGATAGGTTTAGCCCGCTAAAGGTATTACTTACTACGTTTTTATCGCTTATTATTAAGGTCTAAGTTTTAATACTCTTACTAAGTACTTAACCTTTTATTTTATACGCGTCTTAGAATCCGGTATACTATAAAGCCCTTAGCGTAAGAGGCTCGTTTTTATTAATTAAGAGTCCCGAAAATGCTTTAATTAGCGCGGCTATAGCGGATAAGGCTAAATAGTAATACTAAACTAAGAAACTACTAAGTATCCTTTAAAGCGGATTTTTAGTTAAGGCCCTTAAGCTAAACTTTATTAGCAGTATATAGTAGAAATATCCGCTAAGCTTATTATCCTAAGGAAAGAGTAACTTAGTTATAAGCTCGATTTAAAGGGTATTTAGCGGGCGGGGAGCCGGATAGGTTTAAGGTTAGCTTATTTTTACTTCTTTTATTTAAAGGATAATCGATCTATTTAAGTAATACTAAATTTAGTTTACTTAGTTATATAAATTTTATCGTTTTATAGTCTATCCTTTATTAATATTCTAAAAGCGGATTACCTTTTAAAGAGTAGTAGTCTTAGCTTAGCTAAGCGGGACTCGTTTTATATCTTATCTAGCTTTATAAGCTATTACGGTATAATACTTTAAAAAGGGGTAAAGGAGATTATTAAACTAGTATGCTTAATAAGCCGCGGCCTTTTTTACTTTTACGGCTTACTTATTTTAAAGTTTTATTATAAGCGCGTTAAGGAAGAGGTATTTATTATTAAGGTTAAACTTAAAGGCTAATAAGAGCTTCTTATTAAAGAAAATATTATTTAGTATTTAACTTCTTATAGGATAAGTACTTAATCGTGCGATATAGTCGCTCTTAGCTTAGCGGATATTTAAGGGATTTCCGTTTAGATAGGTAGGAATTGCTACTATTTACTACGCCTTATAGTATAAGGATAAAGGGATAAAGCGCGGACTAATTACCGCTAGTTAAAGCCGGTACTATAAACTAATTACTACTAGTTAAAGCTAGTACTACGGACTAATTACTACTAATTAAAGCTAGTACTACGGACTAATTACCGCTAGTTAGGCCGGTATAATAAACTAATTACTATATATAAACGTATATAAGGGTTTAAAAATAATAAAAAGCTTAACTATTCTTAAAAGTATAGCTAGCTACTTTATACTTAGTTCTTTAAGCTAATTTTAAAGATCTTTAACTATACTATTTATAGTATATAAAATAAACTATAAATATCTTTATAGAATCGCTTAATAAACTAAGTATAAGCCCGGTTAAAAACACTATAGACTATAGTTAAGGAAATCCTTTAAATATCTTTAAATATCCCTTAAAAATCGCAGTAAGGTTTATCTTATATCTTTTAAGGTGCTTTTATAGTTAAAAACGGGTTAAACTATAGTTAGGATATCCCGCGGAAATCCTTAGAAATCCCTTAAAGATACCGGCGGAATCCGCTTAATAGTTTTTATAGTATCTCTTATAGTTAAAGATATCGTAAACTATAGTTAAGTAGGCTCTTAACCCACCGTAGTTATATTTTAAAAACCTTAGCGGGGTCCGATTAGTAATATTTATCGTATTTCTTTAAGCGAGCTTTTATAGTATATGCTTTAAGCGTTTTTATTACGGGGTTCTATAAGGCTTCTTTAAAAGTAAAGTAAGGAGTCCGGGCGTGGCCGTTTAGATTCCGTAATAAGTAAGTTCTACTTTTTATTAAGGTATATAAAGCTTAAGGGCGTCTTATCGCGCTAAGCGCTATAGTTAATACTAGTATAAGGCGGTTTACCCCCTTGCCCCTATGTCCTTTAGCTACGCTATAATATCGTTTTAAGGGGTAACTAATACCGCTAAATTTATTGCTATTATTAGTAGGAGTTTTAAACGCGATACGCACTTACTATAAGCGAGTGTTTAGTTCGCGGAGAAGTTTTTTTTATCTTATTATTATTTTATTTATAATAAAGTAAAAAGTAAGAAATAATTTATACTTTATACTTAAAGCGTATATTAAACGTTATTAAAAATTTAAAATAAATTTTTAATCCTTATTTAAAATATTCGAACTTAAAAGTTCTTAATTAGCTATAATATATTATATAAAAGTATAAAATAACGTTTTTATATTTATAGCTTTATATATTAAAATAAAATAGCTGTAATTTATAAGACGATTAACTATAATTAAAATAAAATCGTATTTTATATTAATTATAAGATTTATAAGCTTTACTAGTTTTATAATAAAATCTAAAGCTATAAAGTTTTAAGGTCTTAAAGAAACTTTTAAAAGAATTAAGTTATTATAAGGCTTATATTTTATAGCCTTGCTTTTATTATATATATTATATAACTTAAGAACTCTTTTAATTTTCTTATAAAGGTTATAGGTATTATAATAGTTTTTAATCTTATTATACGTTTTCGTAATACCTAAATATTTATATAAAGGGTGCGAATAAAAATCTGTTATAATTATTCTCTTAGTCTTTTAAGTATAAAATAGCTTATTTTTATAAAACGCTATTTCTCCCTCTTACTTAAGATTCTTATATCTTTTCTTATTTAGGTTTTTTTAAGTATTTTTAAGTAATTTTAAAGTAATAAGATCTCCTTATACGTTAAATAGTATATATAACGTCTTTAACTTTAAATTACTATTATAATTTAGAATTTATAAGGTCTTTTTATAAAGCTCTTTTTTATTATTAAGGTCCGGTTATTCGCTAATTTTATTAGCTTAGTTATTCTTAATACCTTTCTTATAAATAATCTTATAATTTAATTTAAAAAAGAATTTAGCGTATCTTATTTATCTCGAATTTCATTGCTAAATTATAGCAAAATAAATAATATTCCTATAATCTATATAAACCTTAAGTTTATATTTATTCTTTAAGATATAATATTAAAATTTACTAAAAGTATATATAATTACTAAAAATTCTTTATTATAAATAAAGTAATAAATCTCTATATTTACTAGCTTCTTAAAATAGAACGCTAAAAGCTTAAGAACTATATTTTTATTAAAACATTACTTTTATCGTGCTAGCTTAACTACGCGCTTAATATAAAATTAAAAGCATTCGTTGAAATTTTAACGGCTTTTTTATATTATAAGTATTTAATATAGGTTTTTTAATAAGTAATCCTTTAATTTTTCTAAAAGCTTTGTTTACTTTTAAGTTTTACTTAAAAAGGTCCGTTTTAGCTTTTTTTAATATTAATAAGATTAGTATAATTATCTTAAAAAAGTTTAATATAAACTTTTTATAATAATTTATATATTTACTAAAGCTTTAGATTTCCTTAATATTATAAAATCTAAACAGCTACGCTTAAACTCCTTACTTTACTCTTAAAGAAGCCTTATAAAACCTTAAGATAAAAACGCTTAAAGCACGCACTATAAAAGCTCGCTTAAGGAGATACGACGAATATTACTAGTCGGACCCCGCTAAGCTTTTTAGGATATAACTATAAAGAGTTAAGAGCTTACTTAACTATAGTTTATAACGTCTTTAACTAAAGGAGATACTATAAAAACTATTAAGCGGATTCTGCTAGTATCTTTAAGGGATTTTTAAGGATTTCCGCGGGATATCCTAACTATAGTTCGACCCGTTTTTAACTATAAAAGCACCTTAAAAAATATAGGATAAACCTTATTGCGATTTTTAAGGGATATTTAAAGATATTTAAGGGATTTCCTTAACTATAGTTTATAGTATTTTTAACCGGGCTTATACTTAGTTTATTAAGCGATTTTATAAGGATATTTACAGTTTATTTTAAGTACTATAAATAATATAGTTAAAGATCCTTAAAATTAGCTTTAAGAACTAAGTATAAAGTAGCTAGCTATACCTTTAAGAATAGTTAAGCTTTTTACTATTTCTAAACCCTTATATACGTTTATATATAGTAATTAGTCTATTATACCGGCTTAACTAATAGTAATTAGTTTATAGTACTAGCCTTAACTAGCGGTAATTAATTTATAGTACTAGCCTTAACTAATAGTAATTAGTCCGCGCCTTATCCCCTTATCCTTATACTATAAGGCGTAGTAAATAGTAATAATTCCTACTTATTTAAACGGAAATCCTTTAAATATCCGCTAAGCTAAAAGCGACTATATTGCACGATTAAGTACTTATCTTATAAGAAATTAGATACTAAACGATATTTTCTTTAGTAAGAAGCTCTTATTAGCTTTTAAGTCTAACCTTAATAATAAGTACCTTTTCCTTAATACGCTTATAATAAAACTTTAAGATAAGTAAGCTATAAAAGCGAAAAAGGCCGCGGCTTATTAAGTATACCGGTTTAATAATCTCCCTTACCCCTTTTTAAGGTACTATACCGCAATAGCCTATAGAGCTAAATAGGACGTAAAATAAGTCCCGCTTAGCTAAGCTAAGACTACTACTCTTTAAAAGGTAATCTACTTTTAAAATACTAATAAAAGATAGACTATAAAATAATAGAATTTATATAACTAAGTAAACTAAATTCGATATTATTTAAACGGATCGATTATCCTTTAAATAAAAGAAGTAAAGATAAGCCGACCTTAAAACTATCTAGCTCCTTACCCGCTAAATACCCTTTAGATTAAGCTTATAACTTAGTTACTCTTTCCTTAAGATAATAAGCTTAGCGGATATTTCTACTATATACTATTAATAAAGTTTAGCTTAAAGGCCTTAACCGGAAATCCGTCTTAAAAGATACTTAGTAGTTTCTTAGTTTAATATTACTATTTAGCCTTATCCGCTATAGCCGCGCTAATTAAAGTATTTTTAAGACTCTCGATTAATAAAAACAAGCCTTTTACGCTAAGGGCCTTATAGTATGCCGGATTCCGAGACGTATATAAAACGGAAGGTTAAGCGCTTAATAAAAGTATTAAGACTAAGACTTTAATAATAAGCGATAAGGACGCGGTAAGCGATACTTTTAGCGGGCTAAACCTATTTATATTAAGCGCGTAAATACTAAGACTAAGTATAGCTTTAAGCCCCTTAGTAAGAATAATAGTAATATTAAACGAATAATTCTTTAGTCTCCTTTAAGTACTAAGAAAAAAAGACGCGCTTATTAAGCCTTAAGAAAAACCTTAACTATAAGCTAAGGATATAAGGAGATTTAACTTATTAAGACCTTTAAAAGCATCTTTCGATAAAGTTTAAGAAAACGATAAAGTTAGTATATTCCGAGGAGTAGACTATTTTATCGACTTTATCCGCTAAAACGCTAGTAAAGGCGAGGCCTACGCGGATAAATTAGCTATTTAATTACCTTTCTTCCTTTAAGGAAGTACGGCGGAATAGTATTTTAAGGACCTTTTAAAACTATAATAAGAAGAACTTAGTAAGCTTAGTATTAAACTAAGCTAATAGATATCCGCCTTATAAAAACAGTTTAAAATCTGCTTAAATATAACGATATAAGCACTTAATAAAGAGCACTTTACTATCGAAAATATAGTAATAAGATCTAACTTAAAGTCTTAGATATCGCGCTTATAATATAAAGCTAAGGCCGCGCTTTACTAGCTAGACTACTTAACTATAGTAATTTACTAAAAGCTAAATATTTATTTATAAGAATCTTTATAACGTTTAGTAAAGAATACGGATATTAATAAATAAATTAACGAATATAAGGAAATTCTTTTTTAGCTATAAGTTAAATATACTTAAGGATCTTAAAAGCACTTACTAGTATAAAAGAAATAAGTCTAACTTATAAAAAGGCGAGGGCCGTTTAGCTATACTTTATACGTACTTAAAAAATAGTTTAAGACGCTTTAGCTATCTATTAAAGGCTTATTAAGACTAAGGGTTACGTTTTTAAACCGCTTAGTAAAGGCGGATATACCTTAAGCCTTATAGCGCTCGCTAAGTTAAGGAAGAAACCTGCTTAAATAGCTGAGAATATAAGTTTAGGTCCTCCGGCTTAAGAGAGAAAGGACTTTTAGGACTATATACTTACTAACGCTAAAGCTAAAATAAGTATACCTTATAATTAAGAAAAGAAATATAGTAAAGACTAACGATTATTTAAGGGATAAAGAGTATAATATAAAAGGAGCTTAGTTAAATACCGATAAAAGCTTAAAGGAAACCGTAATCTATATTATAGCAAACTTAATATAAGAGGCTAATAAAGCGTATAGATTTTATAGCGAAGTATTCCTTTTAAAAAATAAGCTTTATTAATATATTAAAGATAAATACCCCCTTAACCTTAACTAAGACGTTACTATATAAAGATATAGCTTAGTATAGTAAGTAGTTATTCGGAAGCTATAAAGTATTTAAATAGTTAAGGCTTCCTTTAATATCTAGCTATTAAACCTTAATAGGCCGTTACGATTTACCTATATATACTTACTAGTCTATAGAAAAAAAGGGCTTAAGATAAGCATTAAAGCTTATATAAATACCGAGGTAAACTAAAGCCTTATTTAAGCCGACTTAATAAAGACCTTTTAAGATATAATTATAAACTCCTCTTAACGAATTCTTATTTAAGGAGTAAGAAGAATAGCTACCGTTAAATAAGCGGAATTTACTACTTATATACTAAAAAAGCTAAATAGTAGCCTCGCGGTTATAAAGGTAAAGATCGGCGCTTAAATAGTAAAACGCTTAGCGGCTAATATATTGCTTAGCTAAGACTTTTTAGTTTCTTACTAAGGGGACCTTATTAACTTTATATTTATCTTATAAATCGGGGCCTATAAAGGGATTAAAGCCGAAGTTAAGATAATTTAGCTAAAACTAGCGATATATAAATAAGTAATTTACTCCGTTATTATAACGATTTTAGCTAGTTTTAGCTACGCCTTACTTATATAGGTTTAGGCGCCGCTATTAAGGCGTAATATAATATTTTTCCCCGATAACTTTAAGCTCGCCCGGATAATAATATAGGATTATATAAGCTTTATAGCAATAAACTATTTTAAGGAACTATTAGTACTCCGCTAAGGCTAAAAGGTAAGGATAATTATAGACCTTAATAAGCAGTTTTAGCTATATAAAGAGGTTAACGCTATTACTCCCTTAGCGGAAGCCTTTATAGAAAATCCGGATAAAATAGACCCCGCTAAGGACTTCCTATAAAAAGATCTTACTATAAACTATAAACTTAAAATCAGCTAAACTAAGGACTTACTTAAACTTACTACCGATAAGGGCGTCCGGATTTACGCTAAAGACTTAAAATACGTATTAAAAGTTTAAGATATCCTTTAATTATTTCCCCGCCTTTAAAAAGACGAAGGAGTAGTATATATAAATAAATCTAAATATATACGTATTCTTTTAGTATAAGGATAGCAATACTAATAAGTTATATTAAGATTATACCTATTAAGTAATAAAGATAAAAAGGTAGTAGATATAATATTTAGCTAACTAACCGTATAAGGCCGATTAAAATAAGTCTATAGGCTAACCCCGTTTATAGCGCTAATATTTATAGTATAGAAAATAGTAAACGGAAAGGAGAAAGGATAAGTAGTTATAAACTTATAGGGGATTAACGCTATTATTACCTTAAACGTATACTTAATGCCCCTTTAAAGCAATATAATTAAATATCTCTAAAAAAAGAAGTTTATTAGTGCGGTAAACGTATAATTATTTTTTTATTAGTTCTTAGTCTACTAAAACTACTAAGAAAGGTTTATAGTTATAAGCTATTACGGGCTAAAAAGATTACTAATAATACTTATAGGCTTTAAGAACTCCTTAGTATATATCTAAAGGTTTATTAATAATGTCCTCCGTAAATACTAAGAATATATAGCGGCTTATATTAACGATATTATTATCTACTTTAATATAGCTAAAGAATACCTTTAATATTTAAAGGCTATATTCCGCGCTTTCTACGACTATAATATTACTTTATTTAGATTAAAGTCCTTTTTAGTATACTTATCTATATAGCTCTTTAAATTTAAAGTAAACGCTATCGGCTTAATAAATATAAATAAATATATATAAGCCTTAAGGGATATTGCGTTCTTAAAGAACCTTTAATAGCTTAAGAAATAGATCGGCCTTATTAAGTAGCTATATTATATAGTCTTATATTTCGCTAAGGAAGTTAATATCTTATAAAAACGAAAGATAAAGCTGCTTTAAGTAAGATAAGAAGAAGGAGTTCCCTTAAGGGGCTAAAGACGGGCTCGATATACCGCGAAAGCCGCTTTCTAGCTTACTTTAAAAGAAAAAGAGGCCTTTGCAATTTTAACTAAGAAACTTACTAAGCCTTAAACGATTTACTACTTTAACCCCGCTTAATAACTATTTATTTAGATCGATATATCCTAAGAATATAAAGTAGTAGCTATAGCTTTTTACTTAAAAAAAGGCACGGAATAAAATAAAAAGACGCTACTAGCCCGGACTAAAGTCTAGCTTATCGTTTACTTAAGCCGCGCCCTTTAAGGCAAAGAACCTTAATACTAGCCTATAAAACTTAAAGTAGCCGGTTTAGTATAAGTAGTATATAAGCTACGTATAATAGTACTATCCGTAAAAACGCTATAAGTAGTCGTCTTTACTAACTATATAAGTACCTACGGAATCGTATACTAAAAATCCTTATTCTTTATTAATATAAAATTTAATAATAAGCTAGTCCTCGCGTCTTAATACTTAAGCTAATTCCCGCTTAAAGTATACTATATCTTAAGCGTTAAAAACGTTATGCTAAACGCGCTTTTACGTTTACCGCACTAAGATAATAAGCCGGTATCCTTAAACTAAGAAAGGGAATTAAAACGTATTTAAGAAGATAAGATAACGGACTGCGTATTCCTTTATATAGAAGTATTAATTAAATTACCGCTCCGCTAAAAAATAATCGATAGATATACGGAAGATATATAGTAAGTAAAAATTATAGCGTAGCTTAGCGATAAGGATAAGGTCCTTAAACTCTTATTCCTCCGGTTATAGGGGTTACTATACTTTATAGAGAACGACGGACGCTAAAGATTATATATCCTTAAGACTTATACTAAGGAGATCGTCGAAGATACTTACGCTAAATACTTTTATACCGGCCGTACTTATATATAGTAAGACCTATCTAAAAGCTTTTCGATCTTATAGCTTAGTAAATACGTAGATAAGGTTATAGATAGCTATAATACTTATTACTATAACTAAACTAACTAAAGTAAGATACTAAAGTAGCTTATTTTAATTTAAAGCTTGCCGGTTTTATACTATATAATAGCGATAGACTTTATTACTAGGCTTTTAATAGTCTAAGCTAAATAATCTTTATAAAAAGATCCTATAAGGAACTTCTTTAATACCTTATTAACTATAACTAATAAATTCTTAAAAATATATCTCCTTATCCTAAGTAATAACTAGTTTATAGCGGAAAACTAAGTATAAGCATTATATACTAAACTACTCCGCGCTAACTAAGGGATTTTAAAAGGGATAATCTTTAACTAAGATATAAAGTTTACTTTAGTATTTTAGCAGACCTTATAGTAAGCCTTTAAATCGAAGCTTTTTATATTTACCGCTTAGTACCTTTAAACCGACGGCCTATTAAAAAGGCGAAACTAAACCGTAGAAATCGCGCTACGATTTTTTACCGCTAATTTCTTAGACTTACGCTAAACTAATATACTAATCGCTTTTTAGTTTAGCCTTAATAATTCCTTCTCCTTAATAATTTACGCGGCCTTTAATAAGCTTATTATAAGGATAAGAATAAACGATAGCTTTTAGTTCCTTAATAACTACTTATACTTATAAAACTAAAAGGTCTTATAAAAAGAAGCTAGGTTAGCTATCGCTTATACTTAGGCCGCTATAAAGGATAGATATAATAAGAAACACCGCCCGCTAAAATTTAAGCCTAGCGATTAAGTTTAGCTATAGCTTAATAAAAGCTATTATATCGCAGACGGTAGACTAATAAAGCTTTAAAAAAGACGTACTAAGCCGTTTAAAGTTACCGCTAAAGTAGGATAGCTTATATACTAGCTAGATATAAAAAGGTCCTTTAATATTTATCCGGTCGTTTTAATAGTATAACTACGCTTAGCGGACGAGCTAGCTATATGCTTAAGACTAGTCTAAGATAAAGGGATACTTTACTTAAATAAGTAAAAAGTAAAACGAATCTTATAAAGCTATATAATAAAGAAAGGCGGCGGAAAGCTAAAGAAAAAGTTCTTTATAGCTTAAAAAGGCTAGCTAAGTAGCTATAACTTATAAGTAAATAAAAAAGCGGTCTTCTTACTAAAGATCGTAAAAGCCTTTAAAAAAGCATAAGAGGAGTTAGCTACTTAAGTAGTTTAAACGAAAGCATAACGCGCGGCCTTTATAACTTAATACGAAACTCTTTAATTAAGAGAATTAAGCGGTTAGGCCTAGGTATAAGACTTAAAAGCTACTATAAGTTATAAGAAACTATAACTTACTACGCTTAAAGTAATAAGTTATTTTAATAATAATATACCGCTATTTACTTTAAGTAATAAGGCCCTTTTAGCCTTATAGTATACCTATTTAAAATTCTTTTTACCGCTTACCTTTTCTCTTTTCTTTTTTTCTTTTTATAACTATATTTCCCTTTACCGCTAGCTATAGCCCGCCGCACCTTACTTACTCTTATACGTATAACCTTCTTTACTTTAAGCCTATAATCCTTATACTCCCGTTTTAAGTCTTTTTATCGTTTAACGTCTTTTATAGCTAAGACTAGCTATTTTAAAATTACTTTTTTAGCCCGCTCTCTTATAAGCCCTTATACCTTTAATATAAAGGATATAAACGAGCTCTTAAGCTTTATAAAAATAAGGCAGCTATCCTCTATAGCTTTAAGTCCCTTAATAAAAGTTAAAACCTTTAAGTTTAAGCTTCTATATAAACTTACGCCGCCTTTCGTAGCCGCGCTTAAGCTAATAGATTCGACTTAAACTATAGCACTATAAAAGATAGCTTATATTACCCTTTTTAAATACTTAACTTAAACGACTCGCCTCTTAGCCTTATATTATAGCGAGTTCTAAACGGCCGGTTTTGCGGTAACTTAGCTATACTTCCCGCTTAGCTCTTACTATTTAAAAGCCCCCGCCGCCTATATATTTTTTAAGGTATAGCTAGAAATCTTTATTAGCGGAATAACTAGCCGATACTTAATGCTTTAAGGTTAGCTAACCTTACTATAGTCTTAAGATTTATAATAGCCGCTATAGCTAGCGGAAACCCGCTTTAGCTAAACAATTAAAACGATATCCGCGCTATCCTCGATTATATATCTAAGGCTTAGCTTAATTAGTTTATAGCTAGGTTTATAGCGGCGTTTTAAGCTACTATAGCTAAAACCCCGTCTTGCTTTATACGCGGTCTAGCTTATATTATAAAATCCCCTTCTTAGCCTATAACCGCTATAAGCTTTAAAGACCTATTTAATCCTACTTAGTAAACGCTCTTTCCGCTTATTACTATGCTTAGCCCGGCTATATAAAAGCGTATAAGCGCCTTATTATAGTCTATTCGCTATCCCTCCTTAACCGGAGGAGATAGCGATAACTAGCTTTATAATATATTCCGCCGCCCGATCTTATAAGAGCTATTAGTAGTAATTAATACGATCCTTAACGGACCCGGCTTTATAGGCCTATACTCCGGCGATAAGATTATAATAATTAAGAGTTTCCGCCTAGCTATAAACTACGCTAAGTTCTACTTATAGGCCCGCGAAGAGTTTAAACGCGACTTAACTTTAACTTAAATAATAAAGTTCTTAGGCTTCGATATCCGCTTTATTAGCTATACTAACTACGCGCTTTATATTCTTACTCTTAAGGCCCTTTTTATATAGAGGTTTTTTAAGACTATTAAGTATATTTAAAACTTTAAAAGCGAGGAGTTTAGCACTAAGGCTATTAAGGACCTTATTACCCGCTTTTAAGCGGGAATATAAACGTTTAATACCTTAGTGCTAACTATACTTATTAATATTAGTTAGATAGCCTACCTTTACCTTAATACTTTCTTAGTAGCTAGATATATATTAATCGGCGGAAAGGCGTAAGTAGTAGCGTTGCGTAAAAAGGATAATAAGTCGGAAAGCCTAGCAATAAAGAGCAGGGGATAACTATAATAGCGGTAGTAAGTAAAATATAATATCTTACTTATAGGCGGCCTATAAGGCTAGTAAGTAAAACGGGAGAATTAGTAAAGGATTAAAAACGGTATAGGAAAAGTAAGTAAGATAATAATACGAGATAAGGCTTAAATAAAGCTAGTCTCTTATAATATATCCTACCGGGGAACTTAAGTATTTCTTAGCGCGGAGACTCCTTACTACCTAATAAGGGCCTAAATACACGCCTTAAAAGAAAGTCGGAAAACTTTACTATAAGTTTTAGCTAAACGCACTAATTGCCTTAATAAAAATAAAGCTATATAACTAAATATAAAGTAAGGATCTATAATAAAGCCGCTTACTAACTATCTTAAGCTACTTAGCTACTATTAGCTAGATAGGCTAAAAAAAACTATTAAAAAGATAAGGATAGCGCACTATTAATATAGCGTAAAGACGCTACTATAAAGCTATTACTTAGTACCCCTTTTACTTTATTCTTACTTTAAACTAATAAGGATATTAGCTTTTCTTTCTTACTTAAGGGAGTTATTACGGAATCTAAACGGCTATGCTTAGACTCCTTACTTTACTCTTAAGGAAGCCTTATAAAACCCTATAATAAGAACGCCCGGAGCACGCACTATAAAGGCTCGCTTAAGGAGATATAATAAATATTACCGGTTAGACCTTACTAAGGTTTTTAGGATATAACTATAAAGAGTTAGGAGCTTACTTAACTATAGTTTACGATATCTTTAATTATAAGAAATACTATAAAAACTATTAAGCGGATTCCGCTAGTATCTTTAAGGGATTTTTAAGGATTTCCGCGGGATATCTTAATTATAGTTCGACCTATTTTTAACTATAAAAGCACCCCGGAAGATATAGGATAAACCTTACCGCGATTTTTAAGGGATATCTAAGAATATTTAAAGGATTTCCCCGATTATAGTCTATAATATTTCTAACCGGGCTTATACTTAGTTTATTAAGCGATTTTATAAGGATATTTACGGTTTATTCTACATACTATAAATAGTATAGTTAAAGATCCTTAGAATTAGCTTATAGAACTAAGTATAAAGTAGCTAGCTATGCTTTTAAAAATAGTTAAGCTTTTTACTATTTCTAAACCTTTATATATGTTTATATATAGTAATTAGTTTATAATACCGGCCCGACTAGCGGTAATTAGTCCGTAGTACTAGCCTTAACTAGCGGTAATTAGTCTATAGTACCGGCCCCGATTAGCGGTAATTAGTCCGCGCCCTATCCCCTTATCCTTATATTATAAGGCGTAGCACTTAATATATATAGGAATTAGCTAACTTTAAATTATAAAAATCTTTTAAAGGTTTATCTTTATAAAAAGCAGTAGTTATATACCTTAAGAATTCTACTTTTTATATATATAAGCTATATTTCTTCGGTAAGATATATAAGCTAGCTTTTCTTAATGCCTTTAATACTATATTAACTTTTATATAGTATTGCTTTAAGATATTAAAGTATATAATAATATTATTTAAAGAAGGTATATAAAAACGGTCTAAATAAGGATTTAATATACTATTAATTCTCTTTTAAAAGGTTACTAGTATATTAATTAATCTTAAAGGTATAACTAAAAAATTTTAAAGTCCGTATTATGTTTTAAAAACTATTTTAAATTCGTCTCCTTTATTAATATATATTTAGCTATAAGTAGACGTAAGGTTTACTTTTATTTACTATTACTTAGTAGCTAATCTATCCCTTATTTTACTTATAAAAGGTAATAAAGTTTAGTCTTTTATTATATTATTATTTATCTCTTTAAAACTTATAAAGTTAAGTTTTTTCTTTATCTTTTCTATTCTTCGGAGCTATAAGTATAAGAGCTTTATATTTTAATTAAGACTTCTTAATATAACTTCTTCGTAGGTTTTAATTAATATATTCTTTTAATAACTTTAAATACTTTTTATTTAAGTTATATATCTTATAAAATCTAAGCTTAAAGCCTTCTTTTAACTTAATTTCGTAATCTTAACTACCTCTTAGTAGTAGCTTATCTTTAGGTAGCGGTATAAATATATAGAAATATCTCTTTAGTATATTTCTAAGTATTTTTAAATAACGATTTTTAAGGTATTTTAAGTTAATAGTACCTTTTAGCCGTCTTATATACTATAGTCGCTTTTTAAGGTGCTTTAAATTAATAGTACGTTCTAAATACTATAAGCTAATTTTATATAAATTATCTTATCTTTTTCTCTTTTTCTATTTCTTAATCTTATCTTTATTCTTTAGGTATTGCTGTTTAATATACTTAAAGGTATTTAATGGATTTTCCTTAAATTAATTATAAGTAGTTTTATAATTATCTCCGGGGCTTTTAATATCTTTATTAAAGTTTAGCGATATTTTCGCGTGTATTATACTAGTCGTAATAGTATTATTATTTATCGTACTAGTCGTCTTATTGTTTTTTATTACGATATCTATTAATATGATATTTATATCTATATAGGCCGCTTTTATTATTATCGTTACTACTATTCTTTATATAGTTATCGTTAGGTATTGCTAAATTTAAATTATTCGAGGGTTTTATATTAGGTTTATCGTCTATTAAACTATAAATAGGGATATTTTAAAAATCGTCTTAAAACTTTAAAAGGCTTTTATCTTAATTTATTATAAGATTATATTTTTATAAAAAGGGTAGTCTTAATATAATATTATAGCTAAGAGCTAAGACGTTAAAAGAACTTTTAAAGCTATAAATCCTAATTATATATATAAAAGGATTAGTTTTATATATAATCTTACTATTATTATACTTAAAGGGTAATGCCTTTACTAAGAGAAGTATATAAAGCTTATTTTTTTTTACAACGTAATCCTAAACGATTTACTATAATAAGAGAAATATAGCTACTTATCGCACCGTAATCTACTAATACGTTATAGCAATATTCTTTTTATTTTAATAAAAGGGTTATTTTTATACTTTAAGAGTTATTATTTAATATAAGTAAGTTTTTTATCTTAAGGAATAGCCTTATTATTTTTAAGCTCGTTAGGTTTTTGCTTTATTTACCGACTTTTTAGTAAATCTTAATTCTCTTTACGGAAGTAGTTTATTTAAGTAACTAAGCTGCTTAATAGCTTTAAAAACTAAATCTTTATTAGTTTTATAGCTCTTAACTACTTTACTAATAATATTAATACCTTCGCTATAATTTATTTTCTTTTATCGCTTTTAGTTATTAATCTCTTTTAAATGCGCTTTTAATTGGCTTTTAAGTATACTATTCGAAAGTTACTTAGCTACATATAGTATTTCTAAATTATTAATCTTATTATAAAGATTATAATTTCTCTTAAAATATTCGTTATATCGTTTAAACGTATTTTTAATAGCTAGGTTAAAGAATTTTATATCTTCTTTAAGCTTATTAGCTAGCTTGTCCTTTTTCTAAAGATTATCTTAATCTTTAATTAAATTAGTAATATACTTAAAAAGAGATATATAATCTTCTTTTAGCTTTATAATCTTATTTATTAAAGCTAAGTTACTATCTTAAAGGTTTTTAATAGTCGTTTTATTATACTGCTTAAAGAGTAAAAGTTATTTTCTTTTTTATCTAGTTATTATTATTTTCTTATATAAGTTCTTTTTTATTATCTTTAATATCCTTCTTAAGGTTTTTAATAAAAACCTTAGTATTACTTATAAGCTTTTTAGTCGTTATAGCGGGTTTACTAAAAGTCTTCCTTAGTTTCGCTTTCTTACTTATCTAAAAAATATATAAAGTAGTCGTTATTATATTATTTAGTTTAAAATAGCTACTTATAAGCTATATTCTTTATAAAAATTACTATATTAATATATTTAATAAAAAGAGTATAAGGCCTATTATTATCTTTTTTTATAAAAGTAAGCCCCTTATCTATTTTATTAAATTTTAGGCCCTTTAAATTATAGCTTTTTTCTATATTTAAAGGCATAATATTTATATTAAAATAATAAGTATTTTTATCGTCTTTATTAATAGTTTATAAGGAAGTTCTATGCTTATAATTATCCTTAGTTTTAAAAGCATTTCTTTTTTAGTTATTTAAGCTTTTAGCTTCTATCTTTATTTTAAGTTTTTTTTTATAAAGACTTCTTATAGGCGAACTAGTCTTAAACGGACTAAAGGTCGGCATAATAAGTTTAGCCTTAATTCTTTTTATATCCTTAGTAAAAAGTAATAATAAAGTATATTGCAGATTATAAGCTAAAAGAGTATTATTCTCTAAAATAAGTATATTCTTTCTTTTAAAGAAATTTCGTTTTTTAATATAATCTTTTATAATATAGCCTTCTTTCTTATAATTAAAGCATTAAATATCTTTTCTTTTAGCGGGCTTTAGCGGGCTTACCTTAAAGGTATTTAAGTTTATTGCGTTACTTAAATCGCGCTTTTGCTTTTTATTATTTCTCTTAATAACCTTACTAAGAGTTAAACAGTGCTTTTTTTATTGCTAGCGTTTATACTACTTATTTTCTATTTAAACCGCTAAACTAATATAGTCTAAAAGCGTCTTTAACCTATCTAAGCGGTAAATTTCGTCTTTAACTTCTTTTTTAAGACCTTTATAAAAAGTCGTTATAAGGTAACGTCTTTATTTTTTAGCTTAAAAGTTATTTATCGGAATCGAGCTATATAAGCTAATAAAAACATAACCTACTTAAAGCTTTTTAATTTATACTTTGCTAATCGTTGCTTATTTATAATTTTAAACGTTTTTTTTAAAGCTTTTTTAAAGTTATTAAAATTCTTAAAAGATTTCTTCGTCTTAGAATCTTTATCTTTAGGACTATTATTTATATAGTCCCTAAAAATTAGTTCGAACTATATAATTACTAGGCCTTATAAGCAGCTAGATATAAATATAACCTTTACTACTTTTTAGTTTATCGTAGTAAGGTAAAACTAAAAATAAGCTTTAAGAGAGGTAAGAAACTCTTATAGCTTAGCTAATTCTTTAGTATAAGGTTTAAGAGCTTTAATCTTAAAAATAAAACTACTATCTATAAAGCTTATAAGCGGATAAAAAAGCTCTATATATCTTAAACTAGCTTATAGCTAACTAGTTATCTATAGTATTATAAAAGTAGATATTTCTTTTTTTGTTTTTTTATAATTAAACAAGCGTAATTATAATAAATACATTTTTGTTTCTTAATAGCTTAAAGAACTTACTAAGTATAAAATACTAAGTATTTTTTATTAAAGCTATAAGTTATAAGATATACTATAAGCTAGTTTTATATTATAAAAACACTAATCTTTCGTTAAAATAAGTTTCTTTATACACCTTATTAAGTTTATAAGTTATAATAAGAAAAGAAAAAGAAGACTAAGTACTAATTACTAAACTAAATAAAGTAAAGGTATCTTATTATACGGACTTCTTAGGTTAAAACTAGCTAAAAAGAAAGAAAAAAAAAGACCTCTTTTTATACCTTTTTAAAGCTTTCTTTTTATATACTTTTATATACTTTTATATACTTTTATATAATAATCTATAACTTATACTTTATATAACTTATAAGGTTACTAAACAACTTCTTATATTAATAAAAATAGCTTATACTATCTTTATAACTAGTTATAAGTAATATACGCTTTATTACTTATAACTAGCTTATAAGACTAAATATTCTTATCTTAAAACCTTTTATAAGATTTTATTCTCTTTTTAAAGGGAGGCCTCTTACTTTAGCTTTATACGAGGTATTAGTTAATTATATAAGGTATTAATTGATTTATTTAATATTCATCCTATTAGTAGCTAAAGCTAACTTAAGCCGATTATAAGCGTATTTAACTTATACCGCTTATAGCTAATACTAGCCGTCTTTAACTATTAAGCTATATCGTCTCTCCTTATAACTACCGGTATTTACTTTAATAGTTATAACTTATAACTAGCAGTATTTACTTTACTAGTTTCTTCTTTATATTTAGTAGTATTTACTTTACTAAATATTAGTACTTTTCGTACTTAAGATTATTAATAGAATAGGGTTTCCGTTTTATATAAGCTGAAAATAAAGTAAGTAAAAGGTAAATTCTTATTAATATACTTTAATTTTTTTTTTATTAATTTTAATAAAAGTTTTTCTTAATATAATATGTTTATTTTTATTTATCTTAATAAAGTTAAAAAGCTACTTTTAACTTATAATAAAAGATATATAAATTATACTTTTTAAAAAAGTTATAAAGGAGTATACCTTTAATAATAGCTTATTTAAATTAAAAAGAATTACTAAATTATATAACATGCTTTAAATATTATTTTATAAAAGTAGTATTTTATAAAAGCTTAATAGCTTTTTATATACAATAAAAAAAGAAATATAAACTTAATACTAGTAAAACTTTAATAAAAAGGTTGACTTTATAGCTTAAAGAGAAATTATAATAGTTTAAATAACTAAAATAACTATAATATACTAAATAGGATAATAATAATTTAGTTATTACTTTTTTACGCTTAAGGAAACTCTTTTTTCGTCTTTTTTTTTTAGTTAAAACTAAAACTTATAAGTAATATAAATTGACTTTTCTATTTTTACATTCTACTTATTTATTTTAACAATTCTTTTAACTTTATACTTTAAGTCTTAATTTAAGTATATATTATTATCTTTTTAAGTTTTATTTAATATTTTATTTTTATAAATAATGTTTAAAAGTATTATATTAAATTATATATTATTGTTTTATTAATATATAATAAACCGCTTATATATATATATGTTTTAGCTATAATATAACATTGTTTTAAAGAGGCAATTAATATTATTTAGTTTATTCTTAATATTAATAAAAGGTTTAGTCGTAACATCTACTTATTATAAGTAAGTGTTTAGTTCGTAAAGTTTTTTTTTTTTAAATATTATTAGTTAAAGTATTATATTATATATAGTTAGTTTAAGTATTATATATAGTTATATAAGGTGCTATATATAGTCAGGCGAGGTTTGTTATACCTTTATACGTAAGCCGACCTTTTATATAAGCTGCGCTAACATATTCCTCA
>JAPEBW010000330.1:0-25000 GCA_027405785.1 Ophiocordyceps robertsii
AGGATCTTAGCGGAGAAGAGGGAATTTCAAGAGAATTTTGTGTAGATAAGGGGATTTCTAGAAAAGGAAAGAGATTAGAGGAGGTGATCGAGGTTAAGATATCTTTAGGTACAAATTCTAAGAGATTTAGTCGTTCAATCAACGTTAAATTTGAATAAAGGTTAGACGAGTAATTAAGGAAAGGGGTCGTATTTTTCTCGGAATTTTCTAAAGCTATTTAAGGGAGTGATTGATTTCCCGGCGTAGTAAGCTAAGCCGGGCTCAAAACCTGTTAAAGGTTAGAGCAGCAGCGAAATTGTGGGGAAATCAGGAGATCGCGTGATGTTACGTGATAGAGGAGTCGATGTTATGTAAGGCAGGAATTTAGCTAGAATTGATTGATGAAGAATTGAGTGCGTAAGTGCTTATAGAATCTCTAGCTATCTAGTAGCGGCAGATTCGCCTTTTATAGACAAATGTGAGGGAACGGAGTGACATATCCGGACCGGCCTTCGGGTAGTCTTGAAGCCCGAAGAATGCTGATTTTAAAGCATTTTATCCCGTGGCTATATGTCCCTTCCCCGTGCGGCAATTCGTGTTTGAAGTTAGTTGAGGTTGGTTTAGGTCTAAGCGGATCCTTGTTTCATCTAGCCACCCTAACCTCCTTAGTTTTGTACACAACGTTATAGACGTCGTATGAGGATGTAAGGACCTGGAAAATAACGAGCTGAAGCTAGGCTATTTAATGCGGGTTTTTATATAATTTATACAACCCCCTATACATAGCTAATTAGGTAAGGATTAAATAGCTGATTTATTAAAGTAGTAAAATCACTCTTTTATAATATAGTACTATATACGCCGCTTCCTTTATAACTATAATATTTATAGCTATGTAAAGATTTAGCAGGCGCTTTATAAAGGGCTTTTTAAGTAGCTACTAATCTTAGACCGGTTTTAAATATATATTTAAATACATTTTATAATAGACCTTTTGCTTATATTAAGGGGGAATCGCTATATATAAGTTATTAAAGACCGCTTAAATAAGAAAGTAGTGCTTAAGCTAATACCCTTTATAAAAGCGGAGGTATATATAAAACGTTTTTTTTAGTGCTAAGCGCGGATATATAGCTAGCTTACCTTAATTATAAGCAATAAGGGCTTTAACTAAATAAGGCGCTTTTAGTAATACTTTTATAAGCTACTTTAAGTTACTTAGCTACTTAGCTCCGCGTATTATTTATAGACTAAGAAGGGCTTAAAACGTGTTAATTAAAAGGTATAGGCCTACTTATAAGCTAAGGTAGCTTAAAACTAAGCAAACTAAGACTACTAGCTCTTAGCCGTATAGCCTGCCTTAAAAAGTAGGCCTTAAGTATTTATCGGTATAACCCCTTTCTTTATATTATATAGCTTTAAACCCCCCTCCTTAATACCTTAAGTAGTAAATATAGCGGTAAAAAAGAACTTAACCGCCTCGCTAAAGGCTTAAGCTACTTACTTTATTTAGAAACTTAAGGAGACTATAAACTATTACTAGTTAGTAATAATAACGGCTATATAGGATTAAGAGCAGTATGTTAATAAGTCTAGGTCTCCGGTAAAGAGTTTCGTATTAAGAGATAAGGTTTAGTTAGACCTTTATAACTACTAATCTAGCCGCTTAAAGAAGAAGCTTAACTAGCTATATATAAAGTTTATAGTATAAAAAGTTATTAGCTTATAAGTTATAAAGCTTAAAGGGTTACCTTTAAGGTTATATAATAAGATTAATATAAACTTATTATACTAAGCGGCTTAAGACCCCTTACTAAAATAAGTAGTTATAAACCTTTAGCCCTTTATAATTTTAGTTATAAAAATAAAGGAATTTATAATTAAGGAAGTAAGGGTAGCCCGTTAAAAAAAAGTAAGTAAAAGTAAGTAGTAAGAGGTTTTTATTAAGTAGCATAGCTACCTAAACTTAACTTAAAAGCCTTTATAAGAGCTTATAAGCGCTAATAGTTTAAATAAGTTTTAAGTTCTTTATAAGCTAGTAAATAAAAACGATAAGCTTAGTAATTAATAGCTTCCCTTTAAGTAAAAACAGGAAGTAACCTTAGCCTTTTTATTACTTATAGCGTCTTACTAAGTAGAAAGGAAAAAGGAGTTATATTTAAGGCCGGCTAGCTTAAGCAACTAAGGCTTACGCTACTTATCCTTATCTTTAGTCTTTTATTTATCGTTATCGTTATCCTCCTCCTCCTCCTCTTCCTTCTTCTTTTTCTTAAGGGCGGCGGCGGCGGCCTTTAAGGCGCGGAGACGGCCTTTTAGCCTAGATATCTAAGCGGCGGCGGCGGTAAATAAGTTAAAAGGGGTAGCGGCGGCGGCGGGTAAGATAGAGCCGGCGGCGGCGCTATAGCGGGTAGTGCGGGCGGCTAAGACGGGGGCGGCCGGGATAGATAAGGGCACCGCTAATAGCGCTATAAAGGCGGTGTTTTAAACTAAGGATAGTTAGCGCTAGTCGCTATAGTAAGCGTAGTAAGAAGGAAAAAGGGGGGGGGGGGGCTTACTTAAGTATATAGCCTATTTGCTTAAGTAAGCGTTAGTAGTAATAAGCGGCGGCGGCGGCTTTTAATTACGCTTTAGCCGCTTTACTACTAAGGTTAGCCTTTTAAGCTAACTTTATAGTAATAAGAACAGCTAAAGCCGCTTTATAAGCATAGCCGGTATAAGTATAAGTAAAGTAGCTACCGCTAAGGCGACTTACTTACTTATAATAAGCATAGCCGCTTAATAAGTAGCGTATATAGGACTTATTATAAGCGGCGCTAAGTAATACTTACCGCTTATACTAAGTTATAAGGTTAGTATAAGGTAAGCGTACTAAGGAGAGCGGACTTACAGCGCTTACTTTATATATAGGAGGGTAATACTTATAATATTATTATTACTATTGCCGCCGCTATTAGTGCTATTATTACTATTATTGCTAGTTTAAAGGGAAGAGGAAGGAAAGAAGGGTTAAAGGCAGAGGGATAAGGTATTAATACCTTGCGGCCTTTAACTTAAGGCGCGGAATACCGCGATATTAGATAGGCCGCTTAATACGCCGCCGGGCTATTAAGGGCGGATATAAGGGCCGCTTAATAAGCGGACGGGCCTCTTAATAAGTAGCCGGCCGATTAAAGGCGGGCGGCGGCGCCGGTAGGGCTATTAAACCTGCTATTATATAGCCCTACTTACTATAATATAGGTCCCGCGCTTATAAGGCCGCGGACCGGGCAGCCCTTTATAATAGCTAATAGCCCTTTATAATAGCTAATAGCCTTTTATAATAGCTAATAGCTCTAGGCCCCTTTATACGGTATAAGGAGCGGAGGCATTATATTAAAGTCTTTAACTTAAAGAGTTATAAGGACTTAAGCTATAGCTTAAGCCTTATTATATAAAGAGTGCTAGGTCTGTATATATAAACACGGACCCGCTATATATAGGCAGGCTCTTTATAGCTTGTTATTATAATACTACGGACAGTACTTATATATTAGCCTTTGCTTACTTTATAATAAAAACGGCCTTTTAAATAAAGTTTAAACTATTTAAGTAGTAAGTATACTTATTTAGCCTTATAAAAATGCCGGCTACCTTTTTATACTATATTAACTTAGTGCTAAAAGACTACCTTTATAAGTTTATTATAGTATATATAAACGATATTTTAATTTACTTATTAAGGTTACTTTATAACTATTAAGATAAAGTAGTTTAAGTACTTAAAAAGCTATAAAAAGTAAGTTTTATACTAAACTTATAAAAAATATAACTTTATAATAAAGGAAGTAAAGTACTTAAGTTTTATTATATAAGCTAAGGGTAAAGTTTAATATAACTTAAAGAAGATTTAAGCTATTTAAATATAGTAAGCGCTAAAAAACGTAAAAGGCGTTTAAAGCTTTTTTAAGTTTATAAATTACTATTATACTTTTATCCCGCTTTATACCTAGGCCTTATAATACTAAGATCGTCTTTATAAAAAGAAAATAACCTTTTTATAGACTAATATATACTAAGCTGCGTTTAAATTTATTTAGGAGGTATTTTATAATATACTAATACTATAACTATATAACCTTAAAAGAGAGATATACTTAAAGATAGCCTACTTAAAGTATATAATAAGCGGTATATTAATATAAGTAAAACTAAATAAGATATAATACTTAGTAGGTTTTTATTTAAAACGACTTAATATAATAAAGTATAACTCCTTAATTTATAATAAGGAGTTACTTATAATTATAAAATACTTAAACTTTTAAAGGGCAAAATAATAAAATATACTAGCGTTTATAGTATTAATAAACTATAAGAATTTAAAGTACTTTATAATAAAAAAGAAATAAAATAAATAGCAAAGTAAATAAGTAATAAAGCTTGCTTTATATAACTTTATATTAAAATACCGCTTAAAAAGGTTAGTAGTAATACTAAATGCTATATTACGCTATAATTAAGATAAGCTAAAAGGGGTATTTAATAAGAAGGGGATAAGATATATAGTTTAAATAATCCTATATAGCGCGAGATTAATAAGACATTAAGTTACCTTAAGTAGCGAGTACGCGAACTTCTTATAATAATTAATATAAGAAGAATATATAATCGTACTAATATAAGTAAAAGAGGAGAATATAAGGTTAATTGCTTATATAAGTAAGGTAAATAACTTTATACTTTAAGCTAAAAGCGGGGCGAAGAAAAGCGGAGTTCGGCTAAAACTTAACTTAAACTTAAGCTAAGATATACTTAAGGAATAAGTATAACCTGCTTATATATTTAATAAGTAAGAGATATAAAAGCGATAAATAGTAATATTATAAAAAGCTAAGGAGTACTAAGTAGTGTTTTAAGTAATATAAAACGGCGATGAATCGCTTACTTTAAAATAGTAATTAAAAGTTTAAGTAATTAAGTATATAATTAATATAAAAAGGCGCCTTTACTTTAAATACCGCCTTTAAGTACTAAGTAAGGCTTAATACCTTAAGGAGGGGGGGGATAAAAAGCTAAATAAGCTTTAAGTATTAATCGCCTAGTAAATATATAACTTAATAATAGTAAGATACTTAAGGCATAAAGGGACGCTTATTATACTAGCTTAAAGGTTTTTTTAGCCGGGCTAGTTCTTAACTATATATTAGCTTATTATAAACTATAAACTATATAATAAAGGCTATATTTAAATAAAACTTTAAGAAGGGCTCTTTTAGCTATTACCGCCTTTTATATAGCTATTTATATACTTAATAATAGACTTTATAGTCGAGCTGCTTTAAATAAGAACTAAGGGCTTAAAGAACCTTTAAGTAATAATAGATAAGAAAATAAAAGCAATAACGCTAAAAGCGATGTTAATAATAAAAGTAGTAATATACGCTAATAAGTTCTTATAATCCTACTTCCGCTTTTATAAAATACTAAAGTTTATTATCTTAAATTAAAGGATAAACTAATTAAAGTAATTTTAGCGGCAATTTTACTAATAAATTAAGGTTTAAAGAAAACTAAGTTTAGGTTATTACTTATAAACTAATAAAGCGATAAAGCGTATAAACTAAGATATATAAGCCTACCTTTATCTATATATCTACTATAAATAAAACGATTAAGGGGCATAGCTACTTTATACTAAAGCGGCACTTTATAACTAAGTAGTATTAATAATAAGTATAAGGTTTTTCTTTGCTATATATAGATATATTATTAAGCTAATTTAAATTATATAAGAAAAAGGACCGCTTAAGCTAAATATAAAAAGCGTATAAGACTTTATATAAAAGATAAAAAAGGTCGCTAACTTTCTTTAAATAATAATCGCTAGATTATAAGTAAAATAAAAAAAGACAGTAAACTAGTTATATATACCGGCAGAGAGACTTTAAGTAAGTAATAAAGTATAGTTAAATATAAAGAAGTATAATATAAATAGGCTTTACTAAAAGCTCGATTAGCTATACTAAAAGTATATTATAAGAAAAGTAATAAGCTTATATATAATAAAACTTAATATACTAAGGAGGGTATATAAAAAACTATACGTAGAATTCCTTTATTATATAGCGAATAACCCTTTACTTAGCTAAGTAGTTAATAACTATTAGCTACTATTAGTAATTAAGGAAGATAACGAACTAAAGTATATTATAAAAAAGATTAAATAAGCTTAGTAAAAACGTATTAAAAGAGGGAAGTAACGCTAAGGTCTTATAAAATAGTATAAATACGCTAACTTAACTTAGTAACTAATAAGTAACTTTTAAGATATAATTACTTTAAAAATATTTAAAGAATAGTATAATAATGCAATAAAGAATAATAAGGGCGAGGTAAAGGAATAATTATAAGCTAAACTAGGGAGTAAGAGAAAGAAGAAAGGAGATAGCGAAGAAAAAGAAGAAAACCGGGAAAAGTAAAAAGGAGTTTAAAGCTACGCTTAGCGGATATTAAAATATTTTTAAAAGATAAGTATAATAAAAATATACTATAAATATACGCTAAGTTTAAAAAGCAATAAGATAAAAGTAAGATATAATAAAATATAATAAGATATAAAGTAAATATAAATAAAACGTATAAAGAACTATAACTTAATTTAAGTAAACTACTTATAACTAGCTAGTATTAATAAATAAGCTTTAAACGTTAAAGCGTATTTAAGCTTTGCGAGTTATAATAGCGGTATAAGCTAACTCTATATACTATAATAATAATTATTAATATTCTTTTAGTTAGTATTTATTAAAGATCGGAGAATGTATATATATATATTAGTATAATAGTCTTTAAACGTTCTTTAAGACGTATAGTCTTAAAGCGCGTTTATAGCGGCGATTATATTGCTAGTATACTTATATCGCGTTAGCGTTATATTATATATACTCTAAAAATAAAGATATATAAGTAAATAGCGTAAACTAGTATAAGCGTAAATAAAATATTTATAAGCTTAAAGCAAGACTTAATTTAAATAATCCTTATACTAAGTATTTATATTAAAAGACACTATATTTTTAATATATATAAGGTAAAGGGGGCGCTATATAATAGTACTACGTATTGCGCTTTACTTATTAAGCAATAACTATAAGTGCGAAAACTAATATAAAGGCGGTAGTATATAGTTATCGGGCGTATTAAAAGGTATAGTATAGGAAAACGCTTATAAGCTAGCAGAAGATAAAGTATAAGGGACTAAAGTAAATAAATTAAGACGCGGCGTAGTAAAACTATTATAAAAAGGGGCGCGCGCGTAAAAAAATTAATAATTAAAAAAGAAAAAAAGAAAAAAAGGAAAAAAGAAACAAGGGAAAGTATTTATACTTAAAGACCGTAGGCAGCGGGAAGGCAAAACGTGCTTTAAGTACTAATAATAGCAGTAAGTAAAAGGGGCATATTATACCGCCTTAGCGCTATTTAAGACAATATAACGGCGTAAATAAGCGAGCGTATAACTTATTTAACGCTATAGCGCAATGTTATTTAAGGAGATATATTAATATATAATTATAAGCATAATAAGGATAACTATACTAATTAATATTAAGTATAAAACGGTAAGTAAAGTAGTAACATTATGTACTTTAGTACGTAATAGCTTAAAAAAGAGATAGTATTATAGGCTATACTATAAAAAGAACTATAGTTATACTATAGTAAATAACTTAAAGTCGGGCTAATATATAGCTAAAGTCGTATAAGACTTTACTTAAACTTAGCTTAACCTTAACTTAAACTTAACTTAAGTATAGGCTATTTAAGTAACTTTTATAAAGTAAGAAGCTATATAGCTTAAGTAAAGATTTCTTTTTTCCCTTCTTAGCTTTAAAAAAATATTAATTCGGCTATATACTACTAAACTAAGTATACGCCGGCTTTTAATAGTATAGAAAAAAACTATGAGTATTTTTATAATTTACTTAATAAACTTAGTATAAGCTTAGTTAAAGATATAATAAACTATAGTTTAAGAAATCCTTAAAATACCCTTAGATATTTTATATAAACTATAGTAAAGTTTATTATATTATTTTAAACTACCTTTTAAATTAAAATTAAGTTAAAGTTTAGTTTAAATATTTAGTAAAAGTCTTTTAATATCTCTTTTAAATTTTAATAAGATCTGCTAAGCGGTTTTTAATAAATATTCTTTTTGCAAAGAAAATAATAAACTATAGTTAAAAAGTCTTAAAAGTATTTTAAAATATCTTTTAAAATTCTTAGCAGTGTCTGCTTAATAGTATTGTTTTTTTTTATAAAACGCGTTTTTATAGTACGTACTTTAAGCATTTTTACTATAGATTTTTATATCTGTTTGCGTTTTTTATAAAAGATTAATAAGAGCTAAGTAAAAAGTTTTAGCATAGCCGCTTAGATTTTATAATAGTTTCCCTTAGTATTATAAACTACTTTATTTTTTTATAACCTTTTTTAAAATTTATTATAAATAAACTTAAATTTAAAATAAGTAAACGTTTATCTTATATACTTATTTCTTTTTATTTAAAAAGCTATGAATTCTTTTAAATAAGTAATAATATATTCTTTAAAGAATGCTATAGTTACTTTCGTATTTTATTTTTAAAGGGTAAAAAAGGTTTTATTATTATAAAAGAGTAAAATATACTCTTTTATAGTCTTTTAGCTAAATATAATATTAATAGTATATAATATAAATAAGTTAAAATATTTCGTAAATCTGCTATTTAAGTATATAGATAATACGTATTCTTTTCTATTATATAACATATTTATAAGCAAGGTAAAAGCAGACTTAAAAGAGGTGTATATAAAGACTATATATATACTTTAAGCTAAGTTACTACGCTACTTTATATTTCTTATAAAATTAATCTTTAGGCTTATAAATATAATATAAATACAAATTTAGCTTTAAGCTTACTATAGAAAGTTACGCTATATTAAGCGTCTTTTTTTAATTTTCTAAGTTATTAATAACTTAAAACTTGTCTATAAAAAGGCCTTAGTCTCCTTTTTACTTAAAATAAATTATTAACTTTATATATATATATATCTTAGTTATTTCTATACTTTTCTATATACTTTTTATACTTTTTTAATCCCCTTACTTATAGCTACTTACTTACTTTATACTATGCTTATTTTGCTCTTTTAATAATTATACGCTTAGTCTTTTTTAAGCTAAACTTACTTTTACCCCCTGCCGACGTTTTTCTAATTATTATATAATTAAAAGATTTTAGTAAAAGTCTGCTTTATTTTTAACGTTATTAAGTTTACTAAGCGTCTTTTTAAAAAAAAAATTAATATCTTATTAGACTTAGTTTATAAAATTCCTTCTTTTTCTTTTTATACCTTATGTTTTATAGCTATATCTTTTAAGACTATACTAAGTAACAAAACGTTCTTTAAAAATCTTTCTTTATATAAAAAAGCACGCGCTTTTTAATAGTATTTTTCTTATATTTTTCTACTTACTTTATAAAAAGTTCTTTATTACTTTCTCTTCTTTTTAAATATACTTCTTAATTCTTTATTAGTAACTAAGGTTTTAATAAGGAAAAAACAAGCTTTCTAAAAACGCTTTCTTATATAATAAAGAACGCTTTTTTTATACAATTTCTTTATATTCTTCGGACTTAATTATTATATCTTTTAACCTATATCTCTTTTAAACTTTTTAGTCTTTTTTATTACTTTTTTTTATTAACCTTTATATTTCAATACCTAAGAAAAAGAATAAATGAAAGTTTTAGCTAGAAAGAATAACTATTAATTTAGTAAGATAAAAAGTTCTTTAAATTATTCTTCGTAGGTCTTTAAAAGAGAATCTGTCTTTATTTAAGAGAAAAGTACTAAAGCCGTTTCTTAAGATTTTTATACTTAATCTATAGAAATTCTTACTCTTATAAATTTAATAATTAAAAATAGCTCTCTTTTATAAATAAAATACTATATAATTATCAATTTAGCTTAAGAAGCTTTATAAACCCTTTATAACTTATGAAATATTACTTTAAATTTCGTCTTAGAAAAGAATTATTTAAACTACCCTTAAAACTTATATTTTAATTAAAGTCTTTCTTAATAAGATATAAGAGCTATTTTAATAAGCTAAATACCTAAGAAAATAGGATTTTTAAGGTAATGATTATTACTCGGATTTTAAAATACTTAAATAGTTCTTATTTTAGGTTTTATTTTTTAAGCTCTTTAAAATAATACTTAAGCTTAGACTTTAAAATTACTTTCTTTTTTTATTAATAGATTTAAAGGGATTAAAGCTTTAAAATGTCTTTCTTTTAATTAGCTAATCTTTTTATATAGCAAAGGCCTTACCTTTTATAAAACTTATAAAAAAAAGGCTATACTATAAAAGACTACTTTTAGCTTAAGGACAATAAAGATAAAGTAAAGGTAGTAAGTTTTAAACTTAAAGTTTTTTTTTATTGTTTTTAAAAGGCCTTTTTAACTAAACCCGTTTCAGACTATTTAAAGAAAAATAATAAGCGTTTTATACTTATATCTTCTTTTAGAGACTCTTCTTAAGAGAGAGTTTTAATTACTAGAAAGTTATTAGTTAATAACTAAAAAAAACGAGTTTTATTTATTTAAAAGTCTTTAACCTCTTAAAAAAAACTTTATATTTCTAATTTCTTAGCTTAAGTAAATAACTCTTTTCTTATACTTTTTATACTCTTTATACTCTTTATACCTTTTATACTCTTTATATATTCTATACGTTTTATACCCCTTTTACCCTTTATACACTTTATATCTTTTTACTATTTATACCTTTTATACTCTTTTTCTATAAACCCTTTTATATACTCTTATAATAAAGAAAAGAAAAGCTATTATAAATAATATTTCACGACTTTTAAAACTTCTTTTTTCTTTTACTTTTTATATTGTTTTTAAAGTCAATAAAAACATTATAAAAACAAAAGAAAAGAATATATATACCTTTTTTTAGTATAAGGGCTTTTAAGTATAAAATATATAATAAATCACTTTTTTTAATTATATATATATAACTATTACTTAAGTAAAAGCGTCTTTTATTATTAAGAAGAAATATCCTACTACTTTCTTATCTTAATAAGGAATAAATATCTTTTTAAATAATATAATAAACCTTAGCTAATATTTTATATACGTAATATTTCACTAGAATTTAATAGGCTCTTATATGCGAATAAAAGACGAATATAAACTTAGTACTAGTAAAGGATAAGTAGACTTTTCTACTTAGCAGCCCGGAGAGGAATAATAATAATCTAGCGGACTAAAATAACTATAATACGCCGGAACGGCATAATAATAATCCGGCTAACACCTCTCCGCGCCTATAAAAAACTCTCTTTTCTTTTCTTCTTCCTAGCTAGAACTTAGACTTTTAGGCAATTTAAATTCGCTTTTCTTACTACCTTTTTCCCTCTTTTACCTTAGTGCCTCCTCCGTTTTATACTCTTAGTTTTATTATAGTTACATGCGTAGAGAGTTTACATTTTAAATTGCTTAATAAAAATATACGCTATATTCTAAAGCACTACCTTTATATTTCTTATATAAGTATTAATATAATAAGCTTAGTATCTTTTAATTATGTTTTTACTTTATTTAGTAAGATTACTATAACCTTTTTAAAAAAGGCAAAGATACTTATATAAGGCTTTAATAATAGTAACCTTTATTATATTTTAATACTTATAAAGACTTACTTTTAAATTCGTAATAAAGAATAGAATATAAAACGCTTTATAAATAACATACGTATAAATTATATACTTAAAGATAATACCTTTATAAATACTATATCTATAAGTAGTATACTTATAGATAATAGGTTTTTTAAATAATAAATAGAAAAGGAAGACTATAAATACATTTCTTAATATAGAAAACTAAGATAAGTGAATTATAAATTTATATGTAAATACTTAGGAAAAAGTTATTTTAATATAACTATTAATAGATCTAAAGAAATAAGAATAAGAGAATATAAAGCTTATATAAAGGCGATATAAATAGATAGAAGAAAAGAATTCTCTTTAAAAAAATACCTTTTTTAAATAAAATATATACTAATATTTAAGGTCTTATTAAAGCGTATACTTATAATAAATAGATATATATAGTATTCTTTTTAGAACCTATTACTAAAGATTGAAAAACATATCTTATAAGAAGTAAGGCAGAATGTCTATTTAAATTCTTAGTAGAAAAGCAGGAATTAAAACATAATATAATAAGACTACTAAAAAAAAGGTTTTCTTAAATAATATAGGAGACTTTATATAAAATATAAATCTATATTGCTTAAACAATAGTCTTATATATAATATAAGCCTTAAATATACCCCTTATTTTAACAGTAAAAAAAAGAATAAACGAGACTATACTTAATAAAGTTCGAGCTATGCGTTTAACCTAAAAATTACTAAAATACTTATAAGGCGAGGCTATTTTAGTAGCTATATATAGTTATAATAAGTTTACCTTTTTACTATTTGCTTTATATCTCTTATAAAAAAGAAGGATAAGATAGCTTAAAGTTTAAAAGGCGTAAATAAACTAAAAGTATTTAAAAGCACTATATTTTTAAGGTATAAAACCCTAGATAATAAATTAAAGCTTAAAGCTTATAAGAGGGTAATAATAAGCTAAAAGAATACTACTTTAAAAATATATAACGTTTTTAAACAAAGAGTAATATTATTATTATTATTAAGTTTACGCTAAGGACTTAATTTAGGTTTTTAGAAATTCGATATTTATAAATAAGAGGGAAAAACTAAAGTGCTTAAGGTAAAACCTCCCTTTATTCGCGCTTAGTCCGCCTCGCACGAGGTCTTATAACTTTATATAAGGAAAAAGAGAGTGCGTCTTCCGCTATAAGTATATCCCGCTCGCTAAGTAGTTTAACGCGGCCTAGTAAAGCCGGGGCCGCCTTTAACCTAAGCGGCCCGCGGTTTAAAGCATCGCGCTCTAGGCTTAAGGTATAGGTAATAGACCCTCTTATATCCCCCTTATCTACCCTCTTAATACGGAGGCGGGAGGGGTAAACGGGATTTTAACCCGCGCCCCTCCCGCGGGTAGCGCGACCTTAAATAGTAGGCCTATAGCGGTCCCCGCTAATAGGAATTCGGCGCCCCGCCGTGCGTATATATTCTTAATTAAGACCGTTATTTATTCGCGCCGCCTAGTTATTAATCTCGCGCTTAGCTTTAAAGATAAAGCCTTACGCGCACTATGCGCGTGCGCTTACACTCCTCTTTCTTTTGCCGTAGACGCGCTTATCTTTCTTATAAGCCTATCGCCTTCTTACCGCCCCGCCCCCTTTATATAGCTATCGTTCCGCCGTCGTTATATTCGTTTTCTTTATTGCTATTATACTAAAAAAGAAAGTTATTTTTTCTAACCTTAATATAGGTTTACTTTTTAAGCTACTAAGTAAAGATACTAAGGATAAAGAGGCTTAGGCTTATTATAGTACTAAGTATAAAATTCCTTATTATATATATATAAGCCGTTTATTAAGCGATAATATGCTTATAGTTTTCCGGGGCTATTAAAACTAAGCTTATATATATTTAAGTCGTGTCTGCTATATAAGTATACGTAGTCCGCGTAGCTAATCCTCTCTTAGCTATCTTTATAAAAGCGTATATTATATACTCCTTAAGTAACCGTTTTTTTTTCCGGGTAAGTAGCTTTATATTAAACCCGCTTATATACCTTAGCTAATCTCCTTTATAGCTTACCGCTATAAGTAAAGATACGGCTTATAAGCTTTACGCCGCTTAAAAGGAGTTATATAAATCCGGCCGGCTTATTAAGCGCTTTATATATATAAAGCTTGCCTTTATAGCGATAGAGCTTCGGTAGTATGCCGGCGCTACTACGGCACGGGCTCTTACGTTTAGTGCTCCCCCCGGTCTAGCTTCCCTTAACGAAAACGTTAAGCTGCTTACCTTTACCCTTAGCCGCTTTATTAACAACGCGCGTGCGGCCTGCGAGGCTAATACTAAGCTTGCTAATAAGGTTAACGGTACCGTTATAATTATTTACTAAACCGTTTACGCTATAGCCCGGAACCTAAAGAGTATAAAGAACGCGCTATCCGTAGTAGCCGACTACCTTAGCTTTAGCGGCTATAAAGGCCGGGATGTCGCCCTTAAGGGTAACGAAGAGTAATAAGTTTTAAAAATATAACTATACTAAAAAATAACTTCTTAAAAAAAGAAGAATATACAAATTTTAATAATATGCTTTTTTTAAATAAACTTCTAAATAATTATAATACTAGTAAAATTAGTACTAGTAATAATACTAATAAAAATAATACTAATAATAATAATACTAGTAATAAGAAGACTAGTATAACGGGTCGTATTATAAAATCTAAGTAGCTATGCTTAAACTTTTTACTTTACTTTTAAAGAGCCTTATAAAACCTTATAATAAGAACGCTTAAACTATATAATATAAAAGCTCGCTTAAGAAGATATAATAGATATTATAAAATAGACCCCGCTAAAGCTTTTAAAATATAACTATAAATACTTAAGAGCTTTTTTAACTATAGTTTATAATATTTTTAACTATTAAAAATACTATAAAAACTATTAAACGGATTCCGCTAGTATTTTAAAGGGATAACTAAGGATTTCCTTAAGATGTTTAAACTATAGTTTAGCTTATCCTTAACTAAGGAAATACCTTAAAAATATAAAATAAACTTTACCGCAATTTATAATAAATATTAAAGAATATTTAAAAGATTTCCTTAATTATAGTTTATAGTATTTCCGACTAAGCTTATATTTAGTTTATTTAGTAATTTTATAAAGATATTTATAGCTTATTTATATACTAATAATAAATAGCTAGATAGTATAATTAAAAGCTTATAAAATTAGCTTAAAGAACTAAGTATAAAGTAGCTAAATATACTTTAAAAAAGGATAAGCGTTTTACTATTTATAAACTTTTATATACGTTTATATATAGTAATTAGTTTATTATATTAGCTTAATTAATCGTAATTAGTTTATAATACTAACTTTAACTAATAATAATTAGCTTATAGTATAAGCCTTTATTAGCGGGAATTAGTTTATGCTTTATCTTTTTATCTTTATACTATAAAGCATAGTAAATAGTATTAATTCTTACTTATTTTAATAGAAATTCTTTAAATATCCGCTAAAAGAAAAGCGACTACACTATATAATTAAGTACTTATTTTATAGGAAGTTAAATATTAAATAATATTTTCTTTAGTAAAAAGCTCTTATTAACCTTTAAGATTATTCTTAATAATAAGTATTTTTTTCTTATAACGCTTATAATAAAACTTTAAGATATGTAGGCTATAAAAGTAAAAAAGGCCGCGGCTTAATAAGTATACTAATTTAATAATCTCTTTTACTTTTTTTTAAGGTATTATACTATAATAGTGCTACGCCTTATAGCATAAGGATAAGGGGATAAAGCGTAGACTAATTACCGCTAGTTAAAGCCGGTACTATAAACTAATTACTATTAATTAAGGCTAGTACTACTACGCCTTACTGCGTGAGGATAGGGGGACAGGGCGCGGACTAATTACCGCCGGTCGGGGCCGGTACTATAGACTAATTACCGCCGGTCGGGGCCGGTACTACGGACTAATTACCGCCGGTTAAGCCGGTATAACGGACTAATTACTATATATAAACGTATATAAGGGTTTAGAAATAGTAAAAAGCTTATCTATTTCTTAAAAGCATAGCTAGCTACTTTATACTTAGTTCTTTAAGCTAATTCTAAAGATCTCTAACTATACTATCCGTAGTACGTAGAGTAAACCGTAGATATCCTTATAAAATCGCCTAATAAACTAAGTATAAGCCCGGTTAAAAACACTATAAACTATAATCGGGGAAATCCCTTAAATATCCTTAAATATCCCTTAAAAATCGCGGTAAGGTTTATCCCGTATCTTTTAAGGTGCTTCCGTAGTTAAAAACGGGTTAAACTATAGTTAGGATATCCCGCGGAAATCCCTAGAAATCCCTTAAAGATACCGGCGGAATCCGCTTAATAGTTTCTACGGTATCTCTTATAGTTAGATATATTATAGACTATAGTTAGGTAAGCTCTTAACTATCCGTAGTTATATCTTAGAAACCTTAATAAGGTCCGACCGGTAATATTCGTCGTATCTCTTTAAGCGAGCCTTCGTAGTACGTACTTTAAGCGTTCTTATCGCGGGGTTCCGTAAGGCTTCCTTAAGAGTAAAGTAAGGAGTCCGGGCGTAGCCGTTTAGATTTTATAATAACTCCCCTAGGCAAGAAAGAAAAGCCAATATCCTTATCGGTTTAAAGTAAGGATAAAGTAAAGGGGGTGCTAAGTAATAGCTTCGTAGTAGCGATTTTATACTATATTAATAGTACGCCGTCCTTATTCTTTTAATAGTTTTATCGGCCTATTTAGCTAATAATAGCTAGGCGGCTTAGGATAGTTAGTAAGCGGCTTTATCGTAGATCCTTACCTTATATTTAGTTATACGGCTTTATCCTTATCGGGGTAATTAGCGCGTCTAGCTAAAACTTATAGTAACGTTTTTCCGACTTTTCTTTAAGGCGTATATTTAGGCCCTTACCGGGCAATAAGGAGTTTCCGCGCCGGGGCATACTTAAGTTCCCCGGCAGGATATATTACGAGAGACTAGCTTTATTTAAGCCTTATCTTATATTATTATCTTACTTACCCTTCTTACGCCGTTTTTTAATCCTCCGCTAAGTCTCTTATTCTACTTACTAGCCTTATAGGCCGCCTATAGGCGAGATATTATATCCTACCTACTACCGCTATTATAGTTATCCCCCGCTCTTTATTACCGGGCTTTTTAACTTATTATCCTTCTTACGCGGCGCTACTACCTACGCCTTTCCGCCGATTAACGCGCGTTTAGCTACCGGGAAGGTATTAAAGTAAAGGTACGCCGTCCCGTTAATATTAATAAGTATAGTAAGCACCGGGGTATCGAACGTTTATATTCCCGCTTAAAAGCGGGTAATAAGGTCCTTAATAGCCTTAATGCCCGACTCCTTACTCTTAAAGTTCTAAATATACTTAATAGTCTTAAAGAACCTTTATATAGAGGGGGCCTTAAAGGCGAGAATATAAAGCGCGTAGTCGGTGCGGCTAATAAGGCGGATATCGAAGCTTAGGAACTTTATTACCTAAGTTAAAGTTAAGTCGCGTTTAGACTCTTCGCGGGCCTATAAGTAGAACTTAACGTAGTTTATAGCTAGGCGGAAACTCTTAATTATTATAATCTTATCGCCGGAGTATAGGCCTACGAAGCTAAGTTTATTAAGGATTATATCGGTTACTACTAGCGGCTTTTATAAGATCGGGCGGCGGAATATATCGCGAGGCTAGTTATCGCTATCTCCTCCGGTTAAGGAAAGACGGCGGATAAACTATAGTAAGGCGCTTATACGCCTCTATATAGCCGGGCTAAGTATAGCGGCAGGCGGGAAGAGCGTTCGCTAAGCGGGACTAAACGGGTCTTTAAGGCTTATAGCGGCTATAAGCTAAGAAGGGGATTTTATAGCACGGGCTAGACCGCGTGCGAAGCGAGACGGGGTTTTAGCTATAGTTGCTTAAGACGCCGCTATAAACCTAGCTATAAACTAGTTAAGCTAGGCCTTAGATATATAGTTAAGGATAGCGCGAATATCGTTTTAGTCGTTTAGCTAAAGCGGGTTTCCGCTAGCTATAGCGGCTACTATAAATCTTAGGACTATAGCGAGGTTAGCTAACCTTAAGGCGTTAAGTATCGGCTAGTTATTCTACTAATAAAGATTTCCGGCTACGCCTTAAAAAATATATAGGCGGCGGGGGCTTCTAAATAGTAAGAGCTAAGCGGGAGGTATAGCGGAGTTGCTATAAAACTAGCTATTTAGACCTTACTATAGCATAAGGCTAGGAGGCGAGTCGTCCGAGTTAAGTATTTAAAGAGGGTAGTATAAGCCGTCTTTTATAGTGCTATAGTTTAAGTCGAATTTATCGGCTTAAGCGCGGCTACGGAAGGCGGCGTAAGTTTATATAAAGGCTTAAACTTAAAGGTTCTAGCTCTCGCTAAGGGACTTAAGGCTACGGAGGATAGCTACCTTATTTTTATAGAGCTTAAGAGCTTATTTATATCCTTCGTATTAAAGGCGTAAAGGCTTATAGGAGAGCGGGCTAAAGAAGTAGTTATAAAATAGCTAGTCTTAGCTATAAGAGATATTAGATAATAAAGGGACTTAAAACGGGAGTATAAAGATCGTAGGCTTAAGGTAAAGAAAGTTATACGTATAAGAGTAGGCGAGGTGCGGCGGGCTATAGCTAGCAGTAAAAGGAAATATAGTTATAAAAAGAAGAAAGGAAAGGAGAGAGGGCGGGCGGCGGAGAGAATTTAAATAAGTATGCTATAAGGCTAAAAAGGCCTTATTACTTAAGGTAAACGGCGGTATATTATTATTAAAATAACTAATTACTTTAAGCGTAGTAAGTTATAGTTTTTTATAACTCGTAGTAGCTTTTAAGTCTTATGCTTAGGCCTAACCGCTTAATTCTCCTAGTTAAAGAGTTTTATATTAAGTTATAAAGGCCGCGCGTTATGCTTTCGTCCGAACTACTTAGGTAGCTAACTCCTCTTATGCCTTTTTAAAGGCTTTTACGATCTTCGGCGAGAAGACTGCTTTTTCGTTTACTTATAAGTTATAGCTACTTAGCTAGCCTTTTTAAGCTATAAAGAACTCTTTCTTTAGCTTTCCGCTACCTTTTTTTATTATACGGCTTTATAGGATTCGTTTTACTTCTTACTCGTTTAAGTAAAGTATTCCTTTATCTTAAACCGGTCTTAAGTATATAGCTAGCTCGTCCGCTAAGCGTAGTTATACTACTAAAATAACCGGATAAATATTAAGGGACCTTTTTATATCTAGCCGGTATATAAGTTATCTTACTTTAGCGGTAACTTTAAACGGCCTAGTATATCTTTCTTAAAGCTTCGCTAGTCTGCCGTCTACGATATAGTAGCCTTTACCGAGCTATAACTAGACTTAATCGCTAAGCTTAAATTTTAGCGGGCGGTATTTCTTATCGTATCTATCCTTTATAGCGGCCTAAGTATAGGCAATAGCTAACTTAGCCTTTTCTTATAAGACCTCTTAGTTTTATAAGTATAAGTAGTTACTTAAGAACCGGAGGCTATTATCTATTCTTATCCTTATAATAAGCTTATTAAAGGCCGCGTAAATTATTAAGGAGAAGGAATTATTAAGGCTAAACTAAAAGGCGATTAGCGTATTAGTTTAGCGTAGGTCCGGGAAATCGGCGGTAAAGAATCGTAGCGCGATTTTTATGGTTTAGTTTCGCCTTTTTAATAAGCCGTTAGTTTAAAGGTGCTAGGCGGTAGATATAAGAAGCTTTAATCCGAAGGCTTGCTATAAGGTCTGCTAAAATGCTAAGGTAAACTTTATATCCTAGTCGGAGATTATTCCCTTCGGAATCCCTTAATTAGCGCGGAGTAGTTTAGTATATAACGCTTATACTTAGTCTTTTACTATAAACTAGTCGTTGCTTAAGATAAGGAGATATATTTTTAAGAATTTATTAGTTACGGTTAGTAAGGTATTAAAGAAGTTCCTTATAAGATCTTTTTATAGGGATTATTCGGCTTAGACTACTAAGAGCCCGGTAATAAAGTCTATCGCTATTATATAGTATAAAACTAGCGGGCTTTAAATCGGGATAAGCTACCTTAGCGTCTTGCCTTAGTCGGTTTAGTTATAGTAGTAAGCATCGTAGCTATCTACGACCTCGTCTATATATTTACTAAGCCGTAAGATTAAAAAGCTTTTAGATAGGTCTTACTATATATAGGTGCGGCTAGTATAAAAGTATTTAGCGTAGGCGTCTTTAACGATCTCCTTAGTATAGGTCTTAGGGATATATAGTCTCTTACGTCTATCGTTCTCTATAAAGTATAGTAACCCTTACGACCGGAGGAATAAGAGTCCGGGGACCTTATCTTTATCGCCGAGCTATGCTATAATTTTTGCTTACTATATATCTTTTATATATCCGTTGATTATTTTCTAGCGGAGCGGCAATTCGATTAATACTTCCGTATAAAGGAATATATAGTCCGTTATCTCGTCTTCTTAAATACGTTTTAATTCCCCTTCTTAGTTTAGGGATACCGGCCTATCGTCTTAGTGCGGTAAATATAAAAGCGCGTCCGGCATAACGTTTTCGACGCTTAGGATATAGTATACCTTAAGCGGGAATTAGCTTAAGTATTAAGATACGAGGACTAGCTTATTATTAGATTTTATACTAGTAAAGAATAAGGATTTCTAGTATATAATTCCGTAGGTACTCGCGTAGTTAGTAAAGATAACTACTTATAGTGTTCTTATAGATAGTACTATAATATATAGCTTATATACTGCCTATACTAAACTAGCTACTTTAAGTTCTATAGGCTAGTATTAAGGTTCTCCGCCTTAAAGGGCGCGGCTTAAGTAAACGATAAGCTAAACCTTAGTCCGGGCTAGTAGCGTCTTTTTATCCTATTCTATACCTTCTTTTAAGTAAAAAGCTATAGCCGCTACTTTATATTCTCGGGATATATCAATTTAGATAAATAGTTATTAGGCGGGGTTAAAGTAGTAAATTATTTAAGGCTTAGTAAGTTTCTTAGTTAGAATCGCGAAGGCCTCTTCCTCTTCCGGAGTAGGCTAAAAAGCGGCTTTCGCGGCGTATTAAGCCCGTCCTTAGCCCCTTAAGGGGACTTTATCTTCTTATCTTACTTAAAGCAGCTCCGTCTTTCGTTTTTATAAGACGTTAACTTCCTTAGTAAAATGCGGGACCGTATAGCGTAGCTACCTAGTAAGGCCGATTTATTTCTCGAGCTATTAAAGGTTCTTTAAGAACGCGATATCCCTTAAGGCTCGCACGCGTTCGTTTATATTTATTAGGCCGATAGCGTTTACCTTAAATCTAAGGAGCTATATAGATAGGTACGCTAAGAAGGACTTTAGTCCGGATAAGGTAATATTACGGTTATAGAAAGCGCGGAATACGGCTTTTAGATATTAAAGGTATTCTTCGGCTATATTAAAGTAGATAATAATATCGTTAATATAAGCCGCCGCGTATTCTTAATATCTACGGAGGACGTTATCGACAAACCTTTAAACGTATACCGGGGAGTTCTTAAAGCCTATAAGTATTACTAGTAATCTTTTTAGCCCGCGATAGCTTATAACTATTAACCTTTTTTAGTAGTCTTAATAGACTAAGAACTAGTAGAAAAACGATTATATATTTACCGCACTAATAAACTTCTTTCTTTAAAGGCGTTTAATTATATCGCTTTAAAGGGGCATTAAGTAAGCGTTTAAGGTAATAATAGCGTTAATCCCCCGTAAGTCTACGACTACTTATCCCTTTTCCTTTCCGTTTACTATCTTTTATACTACGAATACTAGCGCCGTAAATAGGGTTAGCCCGTAGACTTATTTTAATCGGCCCTATATAGTTAGCTAGCCGAATATTATATTTACTACTTTTTTATCTTTATCGCTTAATAGGTATAATCTTAATACGACTTATTAGTATTACTATCCTTTTACTAAAGGAATACGTATATATTTAGATTCGTCTATATATACTACTCCTTCGTCCTTTTAAAGGCGGGGAAACGATTAAAGGATATCTTAGACTTTTAATGCGTATTTTAAGTCTTTAGCGTAGATCCGGACGCCCTTATCGGTAGTAAGTTCGGGCAGGTCCTTAGTTCGGCCGATTCCGAGTTTATAGTTTATAGTAAGATCTTTTTATAAGAAGTCCTTAGCGGGGTCTATTTTATTCGGATTTTTTATAAAGGCTTCCGCTAAAGGAGCCGTAGCGTTAACCTCCTTATATAGCTAGAACTACTTATTAAGGTCCGTAATTATCCTTACCTTTTAGCCTTAGCGGAGCATTAATAGTTCCTTAAAATAGTCTATTGCTATAAAGCTCTTATAATCCTATATTATTATCCGGGCGAGCTTAAGGTCGTTAGGGAAAAATATTATATTACGCCTTAATAGCGGCGCCTAGACTTATACGGGTAAGGCGTAGCTAAAACTAGCTAAAATCGTTATAGTAACTAAGTAGATTACCTGTCTATATATCGCTAGTCCTAGCTAGACTATCTTAACTTTAGCTTTAATCCCTTTATAAGCCCCGATTTATAAGACTAACGTAAAGTTAATAAGGTCCTTTTAGTAAAGAACTAAAAAGTTTTAGCTAAGCAATATATTAGCCGCTAAGCGTTTTACTATTTAGGCGCCGATCCTTACCTTTATAACTATAAAGCTACTATCTAGCCTTCTTAGTATATAAGCGGTGAATTCCGCTTATTTAACAGTAGCTATCCTTCCTACTCCTTAAATAAGAATTTGTCGAGAGGAGTTTATAGTTACGTCTTAAAAGGTCTTTATTAAGTCGGCTTAAATAAGGCTTCGGTCTGCCCCGGTGTCTATATAGGCTTTAATACTTATCCCGGGCCCTTTTTTTCTATAAACTAGTAGGCGTATATAGGTAAATCGTAACGGCTTATTAAGGTTTAATAGCTAAACGTTAAGGGAAGCCTTAACTATCTAAACGTTTTATAGCTTTTAAATAACTACTTACTATACTAAGCTACGTCTTTATATAGCAATATCGCGGTTAAAGTTAGGGGGGTGTTTATCTTTAATATATCGGTAAAGCTTATTTTTTAAGGGGAATGCTTCGCCGTAAAATCCGTACGCTTTATCGGCCTCTTATATTAAGTCTGCTATAGTATAGATTGCGGTTTCCTTTAAGCTCTTATTAGTATTTAACTAAGCTCTTTCTATATTATACTCTTTATCCCTTAAATAGTCGTTAGTCTTTACTATAGTACCTTCCTTAGTCGCGGGGTATGCCTATTTTAGCTTTAGCGTTAGTAAGCGTGTAGTCTTAAAGGTCCTTTCTTTTTTTAGCCGGAGGACCTTAACTTATATTCCTAGCTATTTAAGCGGGTTTCTTCCTTAACTTAGCAAGCGCTATAAGGTTTAAGGTATATCCGCCTTTACTAAGCGGTTTAAAAACGTAACCCTTAGTCTTAGTAAGCCTTCGATAGATAGCCGGGGCGTCTTAAACTATCCTTTAAGTATATATAAGGTACGGCTAGTTAGCCCTCGCTTTTTTATAAGTTAAACCTATTTCTTTTATATTAGTAAGTGCTTTTAAGATCCTTAAGTATATTTAACTTATAGCTAAGGAAGAATTTCCTCGTATTCGTTAATCTATCTATTAATATCCTTATTCCCTACTAAGCGTTATAAGGATTCTTATAAGTAAACGTTTAGCTTTTAGTAAATTACTATAGTTAGGTAGTTTAGCTAGTAAAGCGCGGCCTTAGCTTTATATTATAAGCGTAATATCTAAGACTTAAAGTCGGATCTTACTACTATATCTTCGATAGTAAAGTGCTCTTTATTAAGTGCTTATATCGCTATATTTAAGCGGATTTTAAACCGTTTTTATAAGGCGGATATCTATCGGCCTAGTCCGATACTAAGCTCGCTAAGTTCTTCTTATTATAGTTTTAAGAGGTCCCCGGAATACTATTCCGCCGCACTTCTTTAAAGGAAGGAGGGCAGTTAAATAGCTAATTCGTCCGCGTAGGCCTCGCCTTTACTAGCGTTTTAGCGGATAAAGTCAATAAAACGGTTAACTCCTTAAAACGTATTAGCTTTATTATCTTCTTAGACTTCGTTAAAAGATACTTTTAAAGGTCTTAATAGGTTAAATCTCCTTACGTCCTTAGCCCGTAGTTAAGGTTTTTCCCGGGGCTTAGTAAGCGCGTCTTCTTTTCTTAGTGCTTAAAGGAGACTAAGGAATTATTCGTTTAATATTACTACTATTCCTACCGGGGGGCTTAAGGCTATGCTTAGTCTTAGTATCTATACGCTTAGTATAGATAGGTTTAGCCCGCTAAGCGTATTACTTACTACGTCCTCGTCGCTTATTATTAAAGTCTTAGTCTTAATACTCTTATTAAGCGCTTAACCTTTTGTTTTATATATATCTTAGAATCCGGTATACCGTAAGGCCCCTAGCGTAAGAAGCTTATTTTTATTAATCGAGAGTCCCGAAAATGCCTTAGTTAGCGCGGCTATAGCGGATAAGGCTAACCGGTAATACTAAACTAAGAAACTACTAAGTATCCTTTAAAGCGGATTTTTAATTAAGGCCTTTAAGCTAAACTTTATTAGTAGTATACGGTAGAAATATCCGCTAAGCTTATCGTCCTAGGGAAAGAGTAACTTTATTATAGGCTCGATCCGGAGGGTATTTAGCGAGCGGGGGGCCGGATAGTTTTAAGGTCGGCTCGTCTTTACTTCTTTTATCTAAAGGATAATCGATCCGTTTAAGTAATATTAAATTTAGTTTACTCGGTTATATAAATTCTATCGTTTTATAGTCTATCTTTCGTTAGTATTTTAAAAGCGGATTGCCTCTTAAAGGGTAGTAGTCTTAGCTTAGCTAAGCGGGACTTATTTTACGTCTTATTTAGCTCCGTAGGCTATTGCGGTATAGTACCTTAAAAAAGAGTAAGGGAGATTATTAAACCGGTATACTTAGTAGGCCGCGGCCTCTTCCGCTCTTATAGCTTACTTATCTTAAAGTTTTATTATAAGCGCGTTAAAGAAGAGGTGCTTATTATTAAGGTTAGACTTAAAGGCTAATAAGAGCTTCTTACTAAAGAAAATATCGTTTAGTATCTAACTTCCTATAGGATAAGTACTTAATCGTGCGATATAATTGCTTTTAGCTTAGCGGATATTTAAGGGATTTCCGTTTAAATAAGTAGGAATTGCTACTATTTACTACGCTTTATAGCGTAAGGATAAGGGGATAAGGCGCGGAC